>JAODAL010026334.1:0-56949 GCA_025379985.1 Phyllomedusa bahiana | reverse complement strand
GAACCTGGGTTAATCACAAAACACATGCTTTTTTAAAGGAGTTGTCTCATTACGAGCTTTCAGCCTGTCAGTGTCCCTGGTAAGTTGAACTGAGGGGCGTGTTTCTTGGTCTGTCTGTTCTGCCCCTCTCCCCCCGCCCATCAGCACACAGGCAGCTACGTAACTTCTTTCCAGGGGGGGGGGGGAGGGGGTTTGCTGCCAGAGTTCACCCTGTGTGTGCCTGCCTAGGTCTGTTACAGGAGAGGGCTGATCTATGAGTGTAGAGAGGAAGGTGAAGTGGTGTGCTAATAGAGCAGAGAGGATGCATGTGTTCCTATATCCCCTGCTTAGCTTACAAGTCTCCACATCTCCAGCAACAACAAGGGCAGTGTTACTATACTCAGGATGTGTCCCTAATACAGGAGAACATAAAGTATTCACATGCCCCCTGATCTGTATAATATTAGTATAGTCACAGTTCCAAAGACATATCATGATTATAGTAACAGACAGGGTCACTGCTGTCACATCTATCTGTGTAGAGAGCAGGAGGAAGCAGGGACACACAGGGTTAATCCAGGACACAGACGCCAGAGTCCTCCCTCCCCTCCCTCTACTACAGAAGCATTTCTGTGCGGGAGGGGCTCTCTGCTCCGACCTGTCTTCAAAGGTGATGAGTCATTCAGACCTGACAGCCAGTAAGATAAGGATCAACAGGTCGGCTACTATAGAGATCTGAGAAGCTGATGTAGTAATACTAACAGGGCTAGCTCAAAATCAGTAGGACATTTGTAATGAACATATATTGCAAAGCTGCTTGTTTTTTAAAGATCTTTAAATTAAAACCCAATCATTGTAGCGAGACAACCCCTTTAATGGCTTGCATTTTTGATGCAGTTGAAAAGTGCAACAAAAACGCAACACATGAACCAACCCTAAACCTCAGAAGACCACCTACTAGGACATTGAGAACTGAGGGAGATAATTTTATAGATTTAACGCAGTGCTGGGATTTGTCTTCCCATTTCTAGATTTGAGAATACAACTTTTTTTTTTGTTTCTGTAGCTTTCATTTTGATGGACAGTTAACTATCAATGTGCAAATTCAGAATCCCCGGAGAGAAGAAGACAGCACTGTGCTAACACCAGCAGTCAGTTCCACATCAGCAGCAGTACTGGACAGACTTTTTTCCTGGGAAATAAATAGAGCTTCCTTGAGGGTTATCAGTAAGCGGTTGGGTCTATCATTAAACATCCGAGCTGTGAACATAATGGGAACATCACATTGACAGAACACTGTCAGTTCATAGTGATCTGTGACCTAGCTTATCTCTCAGTTTCTCAAAAGCAAAAGGATAAGATGCTAACTTAGATATTGATCCAGCAAGTGGTAAAAATAGCTATTGTCTCTCATCTGGGTCTGTGCACAGTCATAGTTTATGGGAGTAAGTTATATCCAGTACATAGATTGTACAGCTGTGAGAAAGAGAATGTGAGAGAGTAAAGTGGATAGATTGCATTACCCAACCATGTCTAAACTCCCTCTGCACACATGGACTGGATACACCACTAAATCATGTCATCTACTGTACATTCAAACTAATATATCCATGACCCAGTTAAACTGGTTTCTAAACACTGATGCCTTCATTATACTCAAGGTTGAACCTTCCATAAAAGAACAATAACTTATTAATTATTTGTCATTATTATTAGAATCTAGTACAATAGAATGTCCTGAAATGTTCTGTTATCAGAAGAAGTCTAAATGGGTGTCATGGTGGAGTAATTACACAGTTGTGTCACATTATTATGACCACCAGCTAAAGTTCAGAGTAACTATCTTGTGCAGCACAGACAGTAGCTAGGTGGGCTGAGGGTGACTCAATGTCCTTGTAGCTTGTCACAAGAATCTAGAACCATGCTGACTGCATCCCACAGCTGCTGGAGGGTGCGTGTGGGAAAAATCATAGAGAGAACACCATGAGTGAGTTGTTGGGACCACAGATGCTCATTTGGGTTTAAGTTTGGGAAACAAGACAGCCAAGGTTATACTTGAAAGTCTTGGTCATGTGCTTTCAACCAATGCCAAAGATTCATAGTTGTGTAACATGTTGCATTGTCTTGCTGGAGTTCCCATGTGTCCCAGGGAAGACAATCAGCATGTATGGGTGTACATGATCTGCAAGGAAGGATTTACACCCATGGATCAGTGGGACTAGAGAATGCCACAAAAAACATTACACAGACCAGCTTTCAACAACTTCTTCTTCCAGTCCAACTGTTCTTCCAGTAATGGCTGAAGAGTGTTCTTTGCCTGACATGCTAAAATAAATTTGTTAAATGAAGCAGAAAATTGGACTGATCGGAGAAGGCATCCCTTTGCCAATCAGTGATGGCCCAATTCCAATACTACTGTTAAAATTGAAGCACGTTTATTAGCAGAGGTTAGGGTTGACACTAGTGTTGAGCGATTACGTTGGCCATCGACATCGGTCGATGGTCGATAGTCGGCCATCATCGACAAGATAGTCGATAGTCGATGGTAGATTATGATCGATGACCATTAAAGTCTATGGGAGAGCAACAACACCTTCATTCTTACACCCAAACAGGGCTGGAGAAGCTGGAATTAACATCCACAACAGTCAAATGGATACCTGCTACATCTTAGGCAACACACTTAGGTTATAAAAGCCACAGAAAAAAAATCACAGACCATTCACTATCCCTGTTTTGCACCACAGCATGAGCCTTAAACCTGCATGACCCACAAATTAAAAAGTGATAGAAGGCAGTATGATTTGAACCATCATTGTACTTGAACTGGACATTGAATATCCCTGTCCTGGAACGCAGCATGAGCCCCAAACTTGCATGACCCCCAGATTTAAAAGTGCCGGAAAAGGAGTCTTTCAACCACCATTTTAGTTGAACTGGACATTAACTATATCTGTCCTGTACCGCAGTATGACCATTAAACCTGTCTGACCCACAGATTAAAAAGTGCTGGGAAAAGGAGTCTTTCAATCACCATTTTAGTTTCACTGGACATTGACTATACCTATCCTGGGCCACAGCATGAGCCCCAAACCTGCATGACCCCAGATTAAAAAGTGCCGGAAAAAGGAGTCTTTCAACCACCATTTTAGTTGAACTGGACATTGACTATACCTGTCCTGGGCCACAGCATGAGCCCCAAACCTGCATGACCCCAGATTAAAAAGTGCTGGAAAAAGGAGTCTTTCAATCACCATTTTAGTTTCACTGGACATTGACTATACCTGTCCTGGGCCACAGCATGAGCCCCAAACCTGCATGACCCCAGATTAAAAAGTGCCGGAAAAAGGAGTCTTTCAACCACATTTTACTTTCACTGGACATATACTGTCCTTGTACTGGGTAGCGCTTGCCCCTCTGTATGAGTGCGGACCAATTGAGCTTCACTTGGAAATACTGGTGGTTAACGCTCCTGTTCTACCCAGGTGCCCTTTTTCTTGGCATTCTTTTTCTCATTTTACTCAACGTGCTGGAGGAAATTGTCTTTGTACTTTGTTCTCTGTCCGTGCTCCATACTCCATGTCCTCTGAATAACCTACATCTGGTCAAGTTTTCCTGTACCTCCCTTGTACAATTCGAGGCATTTTTTTACCAGCATATTTTTGTACATGCAAGTTTTTTAGTAGTTTAATTCTAGAAAACACATTTTTTAAAATAGGATGAATCCCCACCATGTCTTTGTTTCTCTTTTTTCATTGTATTAAATGGGTAGTCTCAATAAAGGGATTGATAGCTATGTTAAAGATCTTGCAAAAAACAAGTCATTTTGCAAAATGTGTCCATTAACAGTGTCCTACCTATTCCTGTTTCTGACAGCACCATCACCCTTGAGCCACTTTTGACAATTGTGAAGAACAAATGTCTGTTAGAAACAACATTTTTTTTATAATAGGACCTGTAGTATAGCTGCATTTCAAAGCAAATTTTCCCCAAAAATTCAAAGCATGACCCTTGAGCCACTTTGGACAATTGTGAAGAACAAATGTCTGTTAGAAACAACATTTTTTTTATAATAGGACCTGTAGTATAGCTGCATTTCAAAGCAAAATGCCCCCAAAAATTCAAAGCATGACCCTTGAGCCACTTTGGACAATTGTGAAGAACAAATGTCTGTTAGAAACAACATTTTTTTTTTATAATAGGACCTGTAGTATTGCTGCATTTCAAAGCAGCATGACCCAAAAAATTATAAATATGACTTCTCAGCCACTATTAAAAATTGTGAGGGAGAAATGCCACTTAAAAGCCACATTTCTGTTCCAAAGGACCATGATTATTGCTGTATCTCACAGCTACATGACCCCAAAAAAATTATAAATATGACTTCTCAGCCACTATTAAAAATTGTGAGGGAGAAATGCCACTTAAAAGCCACATTTCTGTTCCAAAGGACCATGATTATTGCTGTATCTCACAGCTACATGACCCCAAAAAATTATAAATATGACTTCTCAGCCACTATTAAAAATTGTGAGGGAGAAATGCCACTTAAAAGCCACATTTCTGTTCCAAAGGACCATAATTATAGCTGTATCTCACAGCAACATGACCTCAAAACCATTGACAATGCGAAAACTTCTAAAGATAAAGTGAGTAAATGGAATACGGTGTTGTCATGAAACCTTGGTGTCTTTTACAGTCTCCTCACAGCAAAACCAGCAAAATGAACTGTTGGGAAAAGAGAATAAAAATTGCAGTAAGAAATGATCATTTTAAAAAAACATTTTTCAAGAGGACCATTTCTGTTTGAAGAGGAATGTGAAGTAGACCGGCAACTAATCGGTGACCTCGGCAATTGGGGCCACAACATCATCAGAGATTCATGCCTGATTCATCTTGATGAAAGTCAAACAATCAACATTATCTGTGGAAAGCCGGATGCGTTTGTCTATAATGACTCCTCCAGCTGTGCTGAAGGTCCGCTCAGATATGACGCTGGCTGCTGGGCAGGACAACACCTCTATGGCGTGGCGAGCGAGCTCGGGCCATTCATCCATTTTGGATACCCAGAAGTCTATTGGGTCCGGAACACATACAAAAACATCGGTGTTTTTCCATGATCTTAAGCTGGTCTCTGTGTGTTGGATGTGTGCCCTGCATTGCATGCGTTGGTGAGGTGGTAAATAAAGATTGCCAGAGGTCACCCATTAGGCTTCTGCCACCTTGCCTGCTGCTGCTGCTGCTACGGCTACTTGGCACTCTACTGCTGTCACGTCGCTGATGTTGTTCCACCGTGACATTTGGGGAATGTGAAGCAGACGTAACAGATGTCTCCAGTTGATCAATCAGCAAGGTCTCCATTTCCTGCATTTTACTCTCTATTTGGGTGGGTGGAAGGAAAGTGCTGAGTTTTGTTTTGTACCGGGGATCCAGGAGGGTGGCCACCCAGTAACTGTTGTTCATTTTGATGGCCTTAATGCGAGGATCATGTTGGAGGAAATGGAGCATCCAAGCACTCATGTGAGAGATGGAGCCTTGACTTCCCAAGCCTCTGGGTCGAGGGGCACTAGCAAACTGATCTTCCTCATCTTCCTCCTCCGCCTCAAATTCGCGCCAACCTCTTTCCAAGGCAGGGACGTCGGTAACGTCGGTGTCTAGGAATACCTCCTCCTCCTCCTCCTCCGCTGCCTCTGGCACAGCTTCAACACAGCCTTGACTTGCCTGAGATGATGCACCCTGAGAGCTGATGCGCCACCTTGCACTAGCTCTGGACCCCGAACCACTGCCTAATGAAGACCGATAAATTGTGAAACTGTCGGGCCTTGTGGATTTGACGGAGAGAAAGGCTCTGTGTCCGCATCTGTGTCCGTCTCCTCCTCCGTCGCTGGCGGGACCTGTTGTTTCAGAGTGTCCAACGATCGTTCCAGAACTAAGATCAACACAATGCTCATGCTGACAAGGGCATTGTCCGCACTGACCATTTTGGTGGCTTCTTCATAACTGGAAAGGATGGTGCAAAGCTCTTTCACCTGCCTCCACTCTCGGTGGCTCAACACCCTGAGGTCCGCACCGCTGCTTGTCAGGCCATGTGTCACTTCGTACTGCGTAATGGCATTGCGCTGCTGCCACAATCGCTGGAGCATGTGGAGGGTGGAATTCCAGCGTGTTGCCACGTCAACAATGAGACGGTTGACGGGGAGGCCGAGCTGACGCTGCAACGCAGCCAGGCGGAACGAAGCAGGGTGCGAACGGCGGAAGTGCGAACTCAGACCTCGAGCCTTCCTCAGCAGGCAGTCCAGACCCGGGTAGCTCTTTAGAAATTTCTGGACGACAAGGTTCATGACATGTGCCAGGCAAGGGATGTGCTCCAGCCTACCGATCTTAAGGGCGGCCAGCAGATTTCGCCCGTTATCGCACACCACCTTGCCTGGCACCCAGCCAGCGCTCGGTCTCGTTGCGGAGAGCCGTCCACAGCTCCTGACCTGTGTGTGGACGGTCTCCAAGACAGATTAATTTCAACACGGCCTGGTTTCTCTGGGCCCGTGATGCCACCAGAGGACCTTGGGGGAAAGAACCCTGCACCATCCCTGCGGTTTTGAAGAGCGTGCGCCGAGCCTGAGAGCCACCGTCACCCCCAGAGACATCCACCCAGCTCACCCAGTGAGCTGTCACAGAGATATAGTGGCCTTGGCCGTGCTTACTAGTCCATGTGTCGGTGGTCAGATGGACTTTTCCGGCCACAGATGCAGACAACGCGCTTGAAATTTTAGATGACACGTGGCTGGCCAGGGCAGGGACGGCTTTTCTGGCAAAGAAATGCCTGCTCGGCATCTGGTATTGGGGGCAGGCAAGGGCCATGATGTGGCGGAACCCATCTGTGTCCACCAGACGGAAAGGCAACATTTCCAAGGCCAAAAGCCTGGCAATGCCGACATTCAGGCTTTTGGCTTTGGGATGGTTTGGGTTAAAGTGTTTCTTCTGCTCCCAAACCTGGAAGACAGAAGGTTGGCTGCTAGACTGGCCACTGTACGGAGGTCGTCAAACTGGTGGAAGGAGAAGGGGTAGGATGGGTCTCTGGTGGTGCTGGTGGTACTCGGGCGACGGTGGAGGCTGAAGCGGAGGCTGATCCCTGATCATGACTCTGAGAGACATGGGCAGCTGAGGAACGCTTGGTGGTGGTGGAGGAGGAGGCGGAGACAGAGGGTGTGACAGTGGTTGGAGGCCCGGCGTCGGTCTGGCCTTTTTTGGCCAAGTGTTGCCTCCATTTCAACTCATGCATTCGCTGCATGTGACTAGACATGTTGGTGGTGGTTAACCACCTAAGGTTCTTGCCTCTACTTATGCGTTTACGGCAAAGGCGGCATATGACATCGCTGGGTGAATCAGAGGCTTGCTCAAAGAAGGCCCAGGCTTGAGAGGTTCTGGACCTCTTTGACGGCGATAAGCGAGGAGCGGGGTTTGAGCTGATTGTGACTGGCGGAATCATATCAGCGGACTTCTGCGACCGCCCTCTCCCTTTTTGAGGCGGAACCCGTACTGACACTACCCCATCGTCTTCCTCCTCGTCCAGTGATGAAGCGCTCGCAAGCAAATTCTGCTGAAAAGACCACGTTGGATCCGCAATGTCGTCATCATCATCATCAACACAGGTGACTTCGTCGTCCTGACATTCTGCATCCAGGAGCTGCGGGCTACAAGCAAGAGGGACTGCAAGGCGTTACCGACCGCCCGGGATTTTTGCCGATTGACCGGCGTCCTTCTCCTCCGTCAGAGCAGAGAAAATCATCCTCTTTGGCCTCTTAATCTTTTAACATGCCTTCTGACCCCAACCACATTTTGTCATCAAAGAGGTCTTCAGAAAATGGATTATCCACAGTGGTGGGTACACGAGTTGACATTTGGGCTGCTTCATGTTGGATGGATGCTGGTGATGCTGATGACGACATTTGTGGCCGTGACTGGGAGGACGAGGAGGTAAGACTGCTGGATGCAGGTTGCATTAACCACTGAAGGACAGATTGGCAACGCTGTTCGTTACTGAGATTCACAGGGCCCTGACCCAGCGATGACAGGCCTGACGGTCCTGCAACTGACGATCCGCTGGCATGCTTGTTGTCGCCAGACTGAAAGGAGCACCTTCTCTCGTACCTCTACCTCCATGTCCTACCCCCCTCTTTGCTCGCTTACCACCTGAATTTCGCTCCATGTTCAGAAATATAAAAATTTGAGAAGGTATGGAGGAGTTTTGGAAAGTCTATAATTAAAACGGCAAATCACAGCTATTCTCAAATCCCTCAAATCAAAACAATTGCTGGATTCAAATATAACTGCAAAGTAGATCTATCAACAAAGCTGGCCTGCGCCAAAATGAAAAAACACGTATCTGAAACTGGAGATGGCGGTGGCTGCTGCTGGACGGTGACGAGCTGCTGCACCAAGGAGGAGAGTTGCTCGAGCTGCTGCGCTTGCTGCGCAATCTGTTGTGATTGCTTGACCACGACGTTGGTGATGCTGGCAACACTTGGCAAGGGTACCTTGGCGGGATCCATGGCCGGATCCTACTGTAACGATTCTGGAGGTGGATCCACTGGACCACCGCAGGCGATGGCGTAAGCCCCTACCAGGGAGTGGAATCTAAGTGGGACCCGGTTTTCACCAGAGCCCGCCGCAAAGCGGGATGGTCTTGCTGCGGCGGGTGTCCACCAGGTCACTACCACTGGCGGGGCTTGCCTGCGGTGGCGGCCAAGGGTGCGAGGTACAGGAACGGCAGGCAGGCTCGTAGTCGAGGACAGACAGAAGGTCAGGACAGGCGGCTCTGGTTCGTGGACGGTAGACAAGCAGGTGGTCGGGACAGGCGGCAAGGTTCGTATACGGTAGACGTAGCAGAGGGTCGGTACACAGGAAGGCAAAACTGGAACGCTCAGGAACACTTTCACCATGGGTATAAACACCAAGGATCCGTGACAGTACCCCCCCCCCCCTTGGGCCCCCCCTCTTACTGGATTGGAGAAATCTCTGGATGAGACTGTGGTTCAGGATGTTCTCCTCCGGCTCCCAGGACCTCTCTTCAGGGCCGAACCCCTTCCAGTCCACCAAGAAGTATCGCTTTCCCCTAGTTCTTCTCATGCCCAGAATCTCCTTGACCTCGAAGACATTGGGCGCATCAGCCACAGACGGAGGAGGAGCGGCCTTCTGGGAAAAATGGTTAAGGACCAGAGGTTTCAATAAGGAGACATGAAACGCGTTGGGAATTCTCATCTTGGGAGGGAGCCGGAGTTTGTATGCTACCGGATTGATGCGGCTGATGACCTCAAAGGGTCCCAGGAAACGGGGTCCCAGTTTGTGAGACGGCATCTTTAAGCGGACATATCTAGATGAGAGCCACACCTTTTCACCTGGGGAGAACACCGGAGGAGGGATTCTTCTCTTGTCCGCTTGAGACTTCATGCGCTCGGACGCGCGGAGCAGCGACTGACGGGTCTGGGACCAGATGGCCTTCATGTCTTGAACCAGTGCGTCCGCCGCAACCCATACACGATGTAGAAGGGGGAGGCCCCTGCGGACTCGGACTCAAGGGAGTTATAGGAGAACTCCGCCCACGGCAGTAAATTGGCCCAATCATCTTGGCGTGCCGAGACGAAATGACGAAGGTAGCAACCCAGGACTTGGTTGACCCTCTCCACCTGGCCGTTCGTCTGTGGATGGTAGCCGGAAGAGAAGTCGAGCTTCACTTGAAGTTGGTTGCACAGAGCTCGCCAAAACCTGGAGACAAATTGAACTCCCCGGTCCGAGACAATTTGCTGAGGGAGTCCATGGAGCCGGAACACATGGATGAAGAATAACTCAGCTAGCCGGGAGGCGGATGGCAGCCCTGGCAACGGGACGAAGTGCGCCATTTTGGAAAAGCGATCAGTAATCACCCAGATAATGGTGTTGCCAGACGACGGAGGGAGGTCGGTTATAAAGTCCATCGAAATGTTGGTCCAGGGTTGAGTGGGAACGGGAAGTGGCTGAAGTAGGCCTGCCGGCTTGTGACGTGGCGTCTTGTTCCGGGCACAGGAGTCGCAAGACGCAACGAAGTCCTTGATATCCTTCTCCAGCTCTGGCCACCAATAGAACCGGGATATCAGGTGGAAGGTTCTTCGGGCGCCGGGATGGCCAGCCACCAATGAGCAATGTCCCCATTTCAAGATACGTCTGCGGAGAGCAGGACGCACATAAGTCCTTCCAGGAGGGACCTTCCGGAGGTCCACTGGAGCAGCCGAGATGAGACGTTCTGGGGGGATGATGTGTTCAGGAGAGGTCTCTTCACCCACCACGTCGGAAGCACGGGAGAGGGCATCAGCTCTCACATTCTTCTCGGCTGGCCTGAAATGGATCTGAAAGTCGAACCTGTCCTGGCGTGGGTTAAGTCGCTGAGCAGTCTGCAGATATTGGAGGTTCTTGTGGTCCGAGTAGATACGGATGGGAAAACGGGCACCCTCCAGCAGATAACGCCACTCCTCCAGGGCCAATTTGATGGCCAGTAGCTCCCGGTCGCCAATCGTGTAATTCCTCTCGGCTGAAGAGAACGTCTTGGAGAAGAAGCCGCACGACACAGTCTTACCCGTAGGCCCTTTTTGTGTAAGGACTGCTCCAGCCCCCACAGACGAAGCATCCACTTCCAGAGTGAAGGGTTTCGCGGGGTCTGGACGTGCAAGGATAGAAGCCGTAGCGAAGGCGGATTTGAGCTTCACAAACGCCTCCTCGGCCTCGACAGGCCAACTGCGTGGATTGGCTTGTTTCTTGGTGAGAGCCACTATCGGGGCCACCAGCGTAGAGAAGTGCGGGATGAATTGGCGATAGTAATTGCAGAAGCCCAAGAATCGCTGGATAGCCCGCAGCCCGACGGGGCGTGGCCATTGCAATACGGCAGACAGTTTAGCAGGGTCCATCCGTAGGCCTTGGTCAGAGATGACATACCCCAGAAACGGGAGGCTAGTCTGATGGAAGAGGCACTTCCCTAGCTTGGCATACAGGTGGTTCTCCCGGAGACGTCTTAGTACTTGACGGACATGGCTGCGGTGGGTCTCGAGGTCAGGGGAGAACACCAGTATGTCATCGAGGTAGACTACCACGCAGGAGAGGAGGAGGTCCCTGAAGACGTCATTCACGAGCTCCTGAAAGACGGCTGGCGCATTACAGAGTCCGAAGGGCATCACCAGGTACTCGTAGTGCCCATCCCTGGTGTTGAAGGCCGTCTTCCATTCATCGCCCTTGCGGATTCGGACCAAGTTGTAGGCCCCTCTCAAATCCAACTTGGAGAAAATCTTGGCGCCTTGCAGGCGATCAAAAAGTTCCGTAATCAGCGGCAAGGGGTAACGGTTCTTTACCGTGATCTTGTTCAAGCCCCGGTAGTCAATGCAGGGCCATAAGGTACCGTCCTTCTTCTTCACGAAAAAGAACCCCGCGCCAGCGGGGGACGAGGACTTCCGGATGAACCCCTTCTTGAGATTCTCCTGGATGTACTCCGACATGGCTTGGGTCTCAGGAACAGACAGAGGGTAGACTCGGCCACGGGGAGGACTGGTACCCGGCAATAAGTCGATCGGGCAATCGTATGGACGATGCGGCGGAAGACTCTCGGCTTGTCTCTCGGAGAACACATCGGCATACTCCAGATATTCGGGCGGCAGCCCGGGCAGCGGCTCCTGAAGGGTTAAGCGAGAGCAGGGAAGCACCGGGCGAGGTGCCACCAAACAACGCCCCCGACAGTTGGGACCCCAACGAATCACCTCTCCAGTAGACCAGTCCAGGATAGGAGAGTGGAGCCGTAGCCATGGGAGTCCGAGGAGGATCGCCGACGAGGAGCGAGGCAACACATAGAAGGCGATCTCCTCCTTATGCAGTGCCCCCACCTGGAGGGACAGTGGCTTGGTGACGAACTGGATGGTGTCACTAAGCAGCTCCCCGCTGACTGATGAGATGACAAGCGGTTTCTCCAGACGTACCACTGGAAGCCGATACCGCCTCACTAGAGGCTGGTGGATGAAGTTCCCGTCTTTAACTCGACTTGAGAGTCCCTTCTTGAACGTAGCACATAGTGCGGCCTCGTTCCATGTCAGTTCAGAGGCCAGCGTACGGAATTGCACCGCGTAGTCTCCTACAGACAGGTCTCCCTGGCGTAGATTTAGGAGGGCCGTCTCAGCGGAGGAGGCACGGGCTGGTTCCTCGAAGACGTTGCGGAACTCACTGAGGAATGACTGTAGATCCGCCGTCACCGGATCATCTCTGTCCCATAGGGGTGTAGCCCATGCCAGGGCCTTCCCGGAGAGGAGGCTGACCACGAAAGCCACCTTCGCACGTTCGGACAGGAACTGGTCGGTCATCAGCTCCACGTGCATAGAGCATTGAGTGATAAACCCCCTGCATAGTTTCGGGTCACCGCTGAACTTGGATGGGAGTGACAGCCGAAGCTTGGGTCCCCTGGGGATCACCGGAACCGCTGAGGCAGGAGCAACTGGAGATGGCGGTGGCTGCTGCTGGACGGTGACGAGCTGCTGCACCAAGGAGGAGAGTTGCTCGAGCTGCTGCGCTTGCTGCGCAATCTGTTGTGATTGCTTGACCACGACGTTGGTGATGCTGGCAACACTTGGCAAGGGTACCTTGGCGGGATCCATGGCCGGATCCTACTGTAACGATTCTGGAGGTGGATCCACTGGACCACCGCAGGCGATGGCGTAAGCCCCTACCAGGGAGTGGAATCTAAGTGGGACCCGGTTTTCACCAGAGCCCGCCGCAAAGCGGGATGGTCTTGCTGCGGCGGGTGTCCACCAGGTCACTACCACTGGCGGGGCTTGCCTGCGGTGGCGGCCAAGGGTGCGAGGTACAGGAACGGCAGGCAGGCTCGTAGTCGAGGACAGACAGAAGGTCAGGACAGGCGGCTCTGGTTCGTGGACGGTAGACAAGCAGGTGGTTGGGACAGGCGGCAAGTTTCGTAGACGGTAGACGTAGCAGAGGGTCGGTACACAGGAAGGCAAAACTGGAACGCTCAGGAACACTTTCACCATGGGTATGAACACCAAGGATCCGGCGAGGGCCGGCAGGAAGTGACCGGACTAAATAGGAGCAGTGCCCGGCAATGAACCAATTACCGGCGCACTGCCCCTTTAAATTCAAATTGCCGGCGGAACTACGCGCCAGGACACGGAAGCAGCCTGAGCAGGAGCGTGGCCGGGTAAGTGCATGCTGGCGGGGACGGGGAGGCGAGCGGACCCCGAACCCGACGTGCGGGACGGGGCTCCGCTCGGTGCAGGAGCACGGGCGCGCCTTCGACCCGGGACAGTGGTCGCAGGGGCGTCCGTGACAAATAAAAGGTATTTTTGGCACCTATCAATTTACCTGTGGTGACTACAAAATTGCTGTATTCAAATTTAACTGCAAAGTAGATCTATCAACAAAGCTGGCCTGCGCCAAAGTGAAAAAAACACGTATCTGAAATGTATTCGGATAATAAAAGGTATTTTTGGCACCTATCAATTCACCTGTGGTGAATTCAAAATTGCTGTATTCAAATTTAACTGCAAAGTAGATCTATAAACAAAGCTGGCCTGCGCCAAAGTGAAAAAACGCGTATCTGAAATGTATTCGGATAATAAACGGTATTTTTGGCACCTATCAATTCACCTGTGGTGACTACAAAATTGCTGTATTCAAATTTAACTGCAAAGTAGATCTATCAACAAAGCTGGCCTGCGCCAAAGTGAAAAAACACGTATCTTAAATGTATTCGGATAATAAAAGGTATTTTTTGGCACCTATCAATTCACCTCTGGTAACTACACAATTGCTGGATTCAAATTTAACTGCAAGGTGGCTCTATCAACAAATCTGGACTGGGCAAAAGTGCAAATAACACGTATCTGTAATGTATTCGGATAATAAAAGGTATTTTTGGCACCTTTCAATTCACCTGTGGTGACTACAAAATTGCTGCATTCACATTTAAGTGCAAGGTGCCTCAATGAACAAAGCTGTAGTGCGCCAAAGTCAAAAAACACGTTCGTATGTATTGTAATAAAAGGTATTTTTGGACCTTCAATTCACCTTGGTAATAACAAGGTTCAAATTTAACTGCAAGTGGCTCTACAAAAATCTGACTGGCAAAAGTTGCAAAACACGTATCTGTAATGATTCGAATATAAAAGGTATTTTTGGCACCTTTCAATCATCTGTGGTGACACAAATGCTGCATTCACAATTTAAGTGCAAGGTGCCTCATGAAAAGCTGTAGTGCGCCAAGTCAAAAACACTATCTGTAATGTATTCGATTAAATATTTTGGCACCTATCAATTACTGTGGTAACTATACAATTGTGGATTCAAATTTAACTAATTATCAACAAATCTGGACTGGCAAGTCAAAAAACAGTTCTGAATGTTTTCGGATAATAAAAGGTATTTTTGGCACCTTTCAATTCACCTGTGGTGACTACAAAATTGCTGTATTCTAATTTAAGTGCAACGTGCCTCAATGAACAAATCTGGACTGGGCAAAAGTGCAAAAAACACGTATCTGTAATGTATTCGGATAATACAAGGTATTTTTGGCACCTATCAACCTGTGCTGACTACAAAATTGCTGGATTCTAATTTAACTGCAAGGTGGATATATGAACAAAGGTGGAATGGGCAAAATTGAAAATGAACACCTATCTGAAATGTATACTGATAATTAAAGTGGAGTTTTGCACCTAACAAAGAGACCTGCAGTTACTAGAAAAGATGTGTATCCTAATATAAGTTCAGGCTGCCCAATATCCAGGAAATATTTCAATAGAAAACTGTTAATAATAAAGCTATTGCAGTGCAATGTCTACACTAAGTCTTGGTGAACTTTATCCAGTATTCTTTATAGAGCTTTTCTGTGTTTGCCCGCGGGCCCCCCCCCCCCGCCCCCCCCCCTTTGACTTCACAGCGGTAGATGCTCCATTAAAATTCTCTACCTAACTACATAAAATCTTCCAATCTAACTAAGTTGTAAGGATCACAGCTAACAGTAGAGCTTTCTCTGTGAAGAAATAGATTAATTTCGCTGAGCTGTTTGGACACAAGCAGAGCGCACGTCCTTCTGCTCTGAGACACTGAGAGACACTGAGGCTGAACAGGAAGGGCTGTTCTATGTAAAACGAGGTCATGTGATTTTTCCAGCCAATCGCAACCATACACATCCCAGTCATGACGTCGCACACACATCTCACCCTGCTCTATTCTGTAAGCTGATTTGCTGGCCGCCAAAATGACAGGAAGCGCCGAAAATGGCGCGATCTTAATAGATGATGCACAGATTTTAACCTAAATTATCGCATGATCTAAAAATTTCGATCAACATAAAAACTGTGCCGATTTCAACTTTGTCGATAATAATCGCTCAACACTAGTTGACACCTTTGTCACCAAAAAATATCAGCCAAGGTAAAAAAGGGTGTTGTTTGGGGGCATGATTTGCACTATATAAGAAGTTGTGAATTTTGCTGTGAACATGCGTGTTATCCTCAATAAATGCACAACACTTAAAGAGGTTGTTCACAAATAGCCAGTTCTTGGAGCCCCATTAGAATAAAGTGTCCCTCCGCTTTTTTGTTTTCATTTTTGTACTTTCGAATGGGCATGTAACTGCTGCAGCCGCTGATTAGCTGCATTAGTCACATGCCTCTAAATTACATCACTATTTGGAGGTGAACAGGTTGCAAAGGTGATGTATGTACATTCACGAACCTTACAGTAGGATTGTACAGTCGAATATCAATATTCACAGATGATACTAAATTGTGTAAAGTAATTAAAACAATAGAGGATAATGTTCTATTACAAAAGGATCTGGATAAGTTGGAGGCCTGGTCAGAGAAGTGGCAGATGAGGTTTAATACAGATAAATGCAAGGTTATGCACCAGGGGAGGAAAAATTATTTCCATGATTACTTGTTAAATAGAAAAACGCTAAGTAAAAGTGACATGGAGAAGGACTTGGGAATCCTATTCGATAGTAAACTTAATTGTAGCAGCCAGTGTCAGGCAGCAGCTGAGAAGGCAAACAGGATTATGGGGTGTATTAAAAGGGTACAGATGCACATAATGAGAACATAATTCTCCCATTATGCAAGTCACTGGTCAGACCACATATTGAATATTGTCTACAGTTCTGGTCACCAGTGCACAGGTAAGACATTGTAGAGCTTGAACAGGTACAAAGGCAGGTAACAAAAATAATAAAAAAAACTGGGTGGACTCAGGTATGCCGTTATGGCAGTACAACCAGCACTCCCGTATGGGCCCAATCTTAATGATATGCCCGTCCTTGCGACACGGATGCAATTAAGATGAATGTCGGGGCAGTGAGAGCTGTGCAATCCCTACCCCGGCCGTACATTGCTGTGCAGGCGGCATGACGGAATTGATGTCATCGCGCCGGCTCTCGAGCTTCCTGTCCTAGGCCCCAAGCCTAAAGTAGCAGGCTTGGGGCTGAGAGCAGAGAGTGACACGGGGGGAGCAGGGAAAGGTGAGTACTTAGCTACAAGGGGCCCTATTCTACCTACAGAGGGTCCCTAAGCTACAGGGGGCTCCTTAACTACAAGGGAGCCCTAAGCTACAGGATGGCCTATTCTACCTACAGGGGGATCCTAAGCTACCTATGGGGGCCCAAAGCTACCTAGCCTATACTGGGCCCTAAGCTACCTACATGGGGCCTTAAGCTACCTAGCGACTGCCCGAGGGCCCTAAGATACCACCCAGAGGCCCAAAGCTACCTAACCTACAGGGGCCCTAAGTTACCTAGCTACCTCCCGAGGGCCCTCTGCTACCTACATGGTGCCTTAAGCTACCTAGTTACCTACATCGGACCCTAAACTCCCTACACCGGGCCCCAAGCTAACTACACGAGACCTTAAGCTACCTCGTTACCTACACCGGGTCCTACAGTACCTCCACCAGGCCCTAAGCTACCTACAGGGGCTCTAAGCTACCTAGCTACCACCCGGGGGCCCCAAACTACATAGCTACTGTCCAGGGGCCCCATTGTACCTAAATACCAACTGGAAGGCCCCTAATCTACCTTCTTACTTACTGGGGGGCCCATAATTACCAGGGGGTAATTATTACCATTCAGGCCATTATAGAGGGGGAGTTTGTTCATGGGGGGAGGGGACACTCAGTTGGGAAAATGATAAAAAAGTGAGGAGTCTCAGGTGTTTGTGTTGTAAATTCTGCAGGGACAAGTGGTGGATGGGAGAAGTCGTCATGGTGGTCTGGACCGAATGAAGAAGAAAAGGAAACGTGAACAAACTCAGGAAGGAATTTTTCCCTAAAATGAGGACAATTGGCTTCTACCTCATTGGAGGTTTTTGCCTTCCTCTGGATCAACACCTTAGCACAACAGGCTGAACTAGATGGACGACTTGTCTTTTTTTAGCCTTACAAACTATGAAACTATGAAACTATGAAACAACTCATTAGACAGCTGTATGGGGCCCCAAAATTTCTGATGGCAGTCCTGGGTGGACTGGAATACCTAGAAAGCAAAATTAGGATTATTTAGTTTAGAGAAAAGACGACTCCTGGTAACATAACACATATGTATAAATATATTAAAGGTCAATATAAAGATCTCTTTTATGATCTATTTAAACCCAGGACTGTATCCAGAACAAAGGGGCATCCTCTACGTCTTGAGGAAAGAAAGTTTCTACATAGACATAGAAAGGGATTCTTTACTGTAAGAGCAGTGAGACTTTGGAACGCTCTGCCAGAGGAACTTGTCATGGTGAATTCACTAACAGAGTTCAAAAAGGGTCTGGAAGTATTTCTAGAGTGTAATAATATAACAAATGCAGAAAGAGGAAATGAAAGCTTCAATCCAGGAAACTGTAGATTAAAAAGATAAACTTTATTTCAGATTACCATTAAAAATCAAATATAAGCAGAGACTAAGGATATATTCCGAAACGCATGTATCATTCCGCACACTGAAAAATCTTCAGGCTGGACCAATTTTTCTATTTGATTTTTAATGGCAATATGAAATAAAGTTTATCTTTTTAATCTACAAAGTTTCCTGGATTGAATTTGGCATTTCTTCTTTCTTCATTCCCTTCACAAGCATGACTCAGCTGTGCCGTGCCTTCTCCAGAGATTATCAAAGCTGCAACTACAGGGTGAGCTGTAAACTCACTTCTGGAGAAGGGTCCTTGATCCAGGGATTTATTCTGATGCCAGATTAGAGTAGGGAAGGATTTTTTCCCTAAAATAAGGACAATTGGCTTCTACCTCATGGGGTTTTTGCCTTTCTCTGGATCAACACTATAGGACAGTAGGCTGATAACTATGTAACATGATCACTGCAGCCAATCAGCTACAGCGCTGATGTCCCCTTTATAAAGAAGTACAAGAATGAAAATCAGAGGATCGCAGTGCTGGAACCAGCGCATTTTTTTTTTTTTTATTCTAATGAATAAATTAGTTTTTTTTAAGAAGTAGACAACCCTTTTAAGTTTTGTTTCAGATCTTGCCATCCCATTGAATTTATTGGTGAACATCTGCAAACAAATCTGTTGCATCTCTGCAACATAAATTGACATGCTACAGATTTATCATCAACAATTCAGGTAAATGTAGACTTTGGGTAGATTTTGACTTAGATTTTGATATCTCTTTTACATTGCTGCTACTGCAATACTCTAATCACAGCAATGAAAAAGGTAAATGACTTAAAATGTAACCGTTAATATTTAAAGTAAAATATTTTTACTCTAAAATTACAAACTATTATGACACATCAAATAAGGTAACACAAGAGATCAACACTTGCCATATTTACAGTGAGCTTTCACATGAGAATACATTTTTACACAAATGGTAACAACTATATTTTTGAAGAGGAAATATAGGGAAAAGAGTCTCACATCGAGGCTATGGCTATACTGCATCAGACAAAAAAATGGTCGAAAGCGGACATTTTTTTTCTGATGCAGGACATCGGTTTTTGATCCGTTTTGCCCAAAAACTGCGGTCGCTTCTTGTTTTTTTTTACATCACCCATACAATTGTATTGTATGGGAAGACGCAGAGAAAACTAAAAGCACCGGCGTATTATACAACATACAGTGGGTACGGAAAGCATTCAGACACCTTAAAATTTTTCACTCTTTGTTTCATTGCAGCCATTTGGTAAGATCAAAAAAGTTCATTTTTTTTGCACATTAGTGTACACTCTGCACCACCAAAAAAACAGAAATGTAGATATTTTTGCAAATTTATTAAACAAAAAAACTGAAATATCACATGGATAAGTATTCAGGTCCTTTGTCAGTATTGAGAGTAGAAGCATCATCGCGGATGAGCTAGTACAGCCATGAGGTCTTCTTGGAATGATGCAACAAGTTTTTCACAACCTGGATTTGGGGATTCTTGCTATCCTTCCCTTGCAGATCCTCTTCCAGTTCCCTCAGGTTGGATGGTGAATGTTAGGTGGACAGTCATTTTAAAAGTCTCTTTAGAGATGGCTCAATTGGGTTTAGGTCAGGGCTATGGCTGGGCCAGTCAAGAATGGGAAACAAGAGTTGATTCTGAAAGCCTACTGCCTTGTTATTTAATTATTATTACTTATTAAAACATTTATTTTAAAGCGCCATTGTTTCCATGGCGCGTGTACATTTGAGGAGGACGGTCACATACATGATATGTCAAGTGGACTATAATGACCAATGTAATGACGAATGGTAACTGGTCAGAGGAGGAGGACCCTGCCCTGAAGGCTTACAATATATCAAGGAGGAGAGAAGAGAAGGAGGAGAGGGGACAGACCATGTTCTGTGGGGTAGTTAAGTGGAGCAGCGAGGGTTTATTGTAGGTTAATAGCAATCCTGAAGAAATGGGTTTTGTCAGGTTCCTTTTGAAGCTGGTGAGGAGTGGCAGAGAGTCTGCTTGTGTTTGGGGCAGTGCATTCCAGAGTGTGGGGGAAGCGCGAGAGAAGTCTTGGAGACGGTTTATTCATTGTGAGGAGAAGCTGTTTAAGAGGAGAACAGGAGGGAGAAGGTCCTTGTGAGGTGCGGGGAGATTGCGTGGAGAGGCAGATATATGGAGATTTGGGCCGAGATGTATGGAGGGAGAGGATTATGAGAGCCTGGTAGGTCATGGTTAGCAACTTGAAATGAATTTCGCTGAGCTATGGTAGCCAGTGAAGGTTTGACAGAGGGGAAGAGGCAGAGGAGTAGCGAGGAGAGAGGTTGGATAAGGAACGGGCAGAAGAGTTGTAGAATGGTTTGAAGGGGAGCAAGAGTGCTAGATGGTTAGGCCAAGAGTAGATGTTGCTCGAGTAGGTCAAGGCAGGAAAGGAGGATGACACGGGCATGGGACGAGCTTTTTTGTGGTGTCGAAGTTGAGAACGAATACGGTATGCGAAAGATATTTTTTCAGGTGAGAGGCAGCAGAGGTGAGCTTTGGATGTGTGGTTTGCAAGGACAGAGCGGAGGTCAAGGATTACCCCAAGGCGCGGACTTGACGGAACAGAGGTGAGAGGTTGTACTGCCATTGGCATTTGTTAGAGAGATAAGGTGGAGGGAATGGAGGGGGACGGTGGAAAGATGATGATTCTGTTTTCTCTACATTTAGTTTAGGAGACGGGGAGGAGAAAAAGGAGGTAAATGGTACGATTAGACAGTCTGGGATCCGGGGAGAGAAGAGAGGTAACTTTCTGGCCGGGAGATGTAGAGTTGGGTGTCATCAGCATACAGGTGGTAATGAAAGCCATGTGAAGCTATCAAGTTGACTCCAGACCAAGGGTGTAGATAGAAAAGAGTCTAAAGGAACCCAGGAACTGAACCCCTGGGGGACACCAACAGAGAGTGGACGGGGGGGAGGAGGTAGGAGCGAGGAATGAGTGACGCTGAATGTCCGTAATCAGGTAAGGTACGGGGAGATCAGGAACGAAAGAGCCAAAGTCTGTGATTGAGAGGGAGGAGTGGATGTGTAGAAGGAGGGAGTGGTCAACCAGTGTCAAAGGCATAGGAAAGTCTAGAAGGAGAAGGACTCTCGAGTACTGGCATGAGGCTTTGGCAGTTGCTTGCTTTCAGTGGTGACCTTGGTGTAGGGCGGGTTTTCGGTAGAGTGGTTGGGTCGGTAAACAGATTGTAGTGGGTCAAGAAGAGAGTTGGAGAAGAGGTGGGGGACAAGTTGAAGGTAGAATTGCTACTCGAGTGGAGTATGGAGGCCAAAAGGGGGAGCACGTGAGATGGGGCGATACGTTGGACAGAGAGGAGGGTCAAGGGATGGTTTTTAAGGATGGGGAGTGACAGTAGCATGTTTAAAGGAGAAGGGGAGATGGCCCGAGGTAGATCGATAAGTTGAAAGATGGGGGAGGGTTGGGAATATTGAAAGCAGCTCTAGGTCTGGATAAGTGTGATGGCAGTGGTCTAAGATTACAGATGGTCGAGTTGGATTTGGAACAGTAGAGTGAAGATTATCATGTGTAAGAGTGGGAAACCGTTAAGGGGCGAAAGAGCATTGAGCAGATAATAATAGGAAGGCGCTGGGGACCTGGGGGCTGAAGCTTTTCTCTGATAAGGTTGATCTTGTGTAGGAAGTGAAAGGCAAAGTCGTCTGCTGAAAGGAGTGAGGGTGGAGGAACGGTCGCTGGTGGGGGGACGGAGTAGTTTTAAGGTGTTGAATAGTGTTGAGCGGATTTTTATCGACAAAGTTGGAAATCGGAAAGGTTTTATATGGTGATCGAAATTCTCCAGATCATGCGATTAAATAAATTAGTGTAATATCTGTGCATCATACTATTAAAGATCGGCCTTTTTCGGCGCTTTCCGTCATTTTGGCGGACCAGCAATGAGATTACAGAATAGGAGCAGGGTGAGACGGATGGTGAGATGTGTGTGCGACGTCCATGACTGGGGATGTGTATGGTTCGATTCGGCTGGAAAAAAATACACATGACTCGTTTTTCATAGAACAGCGTTTCTGTTTCGACGCCTCAGTTTCTCTCAGCGTCTATAGGGATAGGACCTGCGCTCTGCCTGTGGCCAAAAACAGCTCAGCGTAAATTAGTCTATTTTCTGCACAGAGAAAACCGTTACTTTTAGCTGTGATCCTTTCCAATTTAGTTAGATTAGAGATTTGAATCATTTTATGTAGTTTGCTACGAGAATTTTTAAGCAGCATTAACGCTGAATAATTCACGGCGTGGGAGTGGGGGGGGGGGCCCGCGGCACCGCGAACACAGACAAGCTATCTATAAAGAACACTGGATAAAGTTCACCAGAGTCTTATTGTAGACATTGGAGTGGAAATATACTTATATTATTAACAGTTTGACTTATTGAAATATTTCCTTGATATTGGGCAGCCTGTTTATTTTGGATAAACCATAATTTCTAGTAACTGCAGGTCTCTTTGTTAGCTGCAAACTCCATTTTTATATTATCAGATATAACAATTCAGATAGTGTTCAAATATTACCCATTACACCTGTGACTGTTGATTATATCCACCTTGCAACTTAATTACAAATCCAGATATTCTTATATTTAGTCAGCTCAGGTTGTTTGTTGCCAAATACAGTGTATCGTACGAAAACCATCACAATTACGTGTTTTTTGACTTTTGCGCACCCAGCATATGTTCATTGGACGCAGCTATCTACGTAAATCTTTAAACAGCAATTCTTTATTCAACCATCAGGTGAATTGAAAGGTGAGCAAAAAATACACGATTATTATATCAAAAACATAACATTTACGTGTTTTTTTGACTTTTGCGCACCCAGCATGTTTCATTGACGCAGCATCTACGTCAAATCTTAAAACAGCAATTCTAATAGACACCACAGGGTGAAATTGATAGGTGCATAAAAAATACCGTTTATTTATCATAAACATATAACAGTTACGTGTTTTTTGGACTCTTTTGCCGCTCCACAGCATGTTCATTGACGCAGCATCTACGTAAATTTAAAAACAGCATATTTCTTATTCACCACATGGTGAATCTGAAAGGTGCTAAAAAATACCTGGTTTAATGTATATCAAAACAAACAGTTACGTCGTTATTTTTTGGCACTTTTGCGCAACCCAGCCTGTTCATTGACGCAGCATTACATAAATTCTTATAAAACTGCAAATTCTATATTCACCTCAGGTGGAATTTGGAAAGGTGAAAAAACTCGTTTATTTAAATCAAAAACATAACAGTTACGTGTTTTTTGGACTTTTGACGCACCCAGCACTGTTCATTGAACGGAGCATCTACGTAAATCTTTTAAACAGCAATTCTATTTCACACCACAGGTGAATTGAAAGGTGCAAAAATTACCGTTTATTATATCAAAAACATAACAGTTACGTGTTTTTTATTTTTGCGCACCCGAGCACTGTTCATTGACGCTGCATCTACGTAAATCTTAAAACAGCAATTCTATTATTCACCACTGGTGAATTGAAAGGTGCCAAAAAAATACGTTTATTATCATCAAATTAAATGAACTGTTACGTGTTTTTTGGACCTTTTGACAGTCCAGGATTTGTGTAGACCAACCTTTGCATGTTAATTTTGAAATCCAGGCAATTTTGTTTTGATTAGAGTGATTGAGAATAGCTGTGATTTGCCGTTCTTTTATAATAAGAGACTTTTCAAAACTATTCCTTACCTTCTCAAATTTTTATATTTATGAACATGGAGCGAAATGCCGGTGGTAAGCGGAGCAAAGAGGAGGAAGGTAGGCACAGGATGTAGAGGTACGAGAGAAGTGCTCACTAATCCCGAGCTTGGCGACAAACACGCTTGCCAGCGGATGTCTGTTGCAGGACCGTCAGGGCCTAGTCATTCGATGGGTCAGGGCCCTGTGATTCTAAGTAACGAACAATGTCGCCAATTGTCCTTCAGTGGTTAATGCAACCTGCATCTAGCAGTCTTTACCTCCTCGTCCATCGCTCAGTCACGGCTCCTAAAATGTGTCATCAGCATTCATCAGCATTTGTCCACATGAGAAGCAGCCCAAATGTTCATTCGTTGTTACCCACCCCCCATGTGGAGTAATCCATTTTCTGAAGACCTTTTGATGACAAAATGATCGGGTTTGGGGTTAGAAGGCATGTTAAAGATAAGAGGCCAAAATGGATGATTTTCTCTAGCTCTGGACACCAGTGACATGATGCCATCAGAGGAGAGTGAAGGAAGCCGGTCAATCGGCAAAAAATCGCGGGCGGTCGGCAACGCTTGCTGGTGCCCCTTGCTTGTAGCCCGCACAGCTTCTGATGCAGAATGTAAGGAAGACCATAGAGCATCCTGTGTTGATGATGATGATGATGACGACATTGCGGATCCATCCTTTCTTTTCAGCAGGAATTTGCTTGCGAGCGCTTAATCAGGTGGACGAGGAGGAAGAGCGATGGGGGTAGTGTATCAATACGGGTCCCGCCACAAAAAGGGGAAGAGGGCGGTCGCAGAAGTCCGGCTGATATGATTTCGCCAGCCACGGTCTAGCGCCAAACCCCGCTCCTCGCTTATCGCCGTCAAAAAGGTCTCCAGGAGCCTGTCTAAAGCCTGGGCTCTTCTTTGAGCAAGCCTCTGATTCACCCAAGCGATGTATATGCCGCCTTTGCCGTAAACGCATAAGTAGAGCAAGAACCTTTGAGGTGGTTACACCACCACACATGTCTAGTCACATGCAGCGAGAATGCATGAGTTGAAATGGAGGGGAACACCCTTGGCCAAAAAAAGGCCAGACCGACGACGGGCCTCCAACCACTGCTCACACACCTCTGTCCTTCCGCCTCCTCCTCTCCTCCGCCACCTACCAGCAGTTCCTGTCAGCTGCCCAGGTTATCAGTGTCTTGATCAGGATTCTCGCCTCGCTTCACCCTTCCACCGATCGCTCCCGAGATACATCCAGTCACCACTCAGAGACCCCATCGCCTACCCCTTCTCCTTCCGCCAGTTTGACGACCTGCACGACCATACAGCGGCAGTCTCGCAGCCAGCCTTCTATGTCTTCCAGGTTTGGGTGCTCAGAAGAATACACTTTACCCAAACAAATCCCAAAAGCCAATGATGCAATGTCGGCATTGCCAGGCTTTTGGCCTTGGATATGTTGCCTCTTTCCGTTCTGGCGGACACAGATGGGTTCGCCACATACATGGCCCTCGCGTGCCCCCAAATACCAGAATGCCGAGCAGGCATTCTTTGCCAGAATAAAGCCTCCCTGCCCTGGGCCAGCTCAGGTGTCATCTATATTTTTCAGCGGCTTTTGTCTGCATCTGTGTCCGGAAAAGACCATCTCACCAACCACACATGTTAGACTAGTAAGAAACGGCCACAGGTCCGCTATATCTCTGTGACAGCTCATGGGTGAGCTGGGTGGATCATGTCTCTCTGTGGAAAGGGTAGACGTGGCTACTCGGCTCTGCGCACGATCTTCAAAGACAGCAGGGATGGTGCACAGGGCTCTTTACCGCCTAGGTCCTCTGGTTGGATTCCACGTGCCCTCAGAGACACACCAGCCGTGGTGAAAGTTAATCTGCCTTGGAGACCGTCCACACACAGGTCAGGAGCTGTGGACGGCTCTAAGCAACGAGACCGAGCGCTGGCTGGGTGACAAGAACCTTGTGCCAGGCAAGGTGGTGTGCGATAACGGGCGAAATCTGCTGGCCGCCCTTAAGATCGGTAGGCTGGAGCACATCCCTTGCCTGGCACATGTCATGAACCTTGTCGTCCAGAAATTTCTAAAGAGCTACCCGGGTCTGGACTGCCTGCTGAAGAAGGCTCGAGGTCTGAGTTCGCACTTCCGCCGTTCGCACCCTGCTTCGTCCCGCCTGGCTGCGTTGCAGCGTCAGCTCGGCCTCCCCGTCAACCGTCTCATTGTTGACGTGGCAACACGCTGGAATTCCACCCTCCACATGCTCCAGCGATTGTGGCAGCAGCGCAATGCCATTACGCAGTACGAAGTGACATGGCCTGACAAGCAGCGGTACGGACCTCGGGGTGTTGAACCACCGAGAGTGGAGGCAGGTGAAAGAGCTCTGCACCATCCTTGCCAGTTTTGAAGAAGCCACCAAAATGGTCAGTGCGGACAATGCCCTTGTCAGCATGAGCATTGTGGTGATCTTAGTTCTGGAACGATCGTTGGACACTCTGAAACAACAGGTCCCGCCAGCGACGGAGGAGGAGACGGACACAGATGCGGACACGGAGCCGTTCTCTCCGTCAAATCCACAAGGCCCGACAGTTTCACAATTTCATCGGTCTTCATTAGGCTGGTGGTTCGGGGTCCTGTGTAGTTTCAAGGTGGCGCTCAGCTCTCAGGGCTGCATCATCTCAGGCAAGATGGGACTGTGTTGATGAAGCTTGGCGTAGGCAGCGGAGGAGGAAGAGGAGGAGGAGGTATTCCTAGACAACCGATTGTTACCGATCTCCCTGCCTTGGAAAACAGGTTGGAACGCAAAGTTGAGGCGAGACGGTGGAGAAGTGGAAGATCAGTGGTGCTAGTGCCCATCGACCACTGAGGTTGGGAAATCAAGGCTCCCATCTTCACATGAGTGCTTGAGATCCATTTCCTCCAAATGTCCTCGCATTAAGGCCATTCAAAATGAACAAACAGTTAGGGTGGCCACCCTCCTGTGATCCCCGGTACAAAAAACAAAAAATCAGCACTTTCCTTCTCACCCACCCAAATATAGAGTAAAATGCAGGTAATGGAGACCTTGCCGATTGATCAAACTGGAGACATATGCATTGCGTGACTGCTTCACGTTCCCCAATGTCACGGGTGGACACAAATCAGCGACGTGACAGCAGTAGAGTGCAAGTAGGCCGTAGCGGCAGCAGGCAGGAAGGTGGCAGAAGCCCTAATGGGTGACCTCGGCAAACTTTGTTTACCACCTTCACATACGCATGCAATGCTGGGCACACATCCAAACACACAGTGATCAGCTTAAGATCAAGGTGCACAGAACTATCTGCGTGCTCTAACTCCGATGTTTTGGCATGTTGTGTTCCGGACCATTTGACTTCTGGGTATCCAAATATGGAACGAATGGCACGGAGCGGGCTAGTCACGCCATAGAGGTGTTCGTCCTGCCCCTGCAGCCTAGCGACATTATGAGAGCGGGCCTTCAGCACAGGTGGAGGAGTCAATTACAGACAAACGCATCCGGCTCTTTCCAACAGTTAATGTGGATCGTTTGACTTAATCACAAGATGAATCAGGCATGGATCTCTGATGATGTTGGGCCCCAATTGCCGAGGTTCACTGATTAGTTGTCAGTCTACTTCATATTCCTTTCTCCAATACAGACAATGGATTCCTCTTGAAAACTTTTTTTTAAAAATGATCATTTCTTACTGCAATTTTTATTCTCTTTTCCCAACAGTTCATTTTGCTGGATTTTTGCTGTGAGGAGACTGTAAATGACAGCAAGGTTTCTTTACAACAACCATATTCCATTTATCACTTTATCTTAAGATAGTTTTCGCATTGTCAATGGTTTTGAGAGTCAGGTTGCTTGTGAGATACAGCAATAATCATGGTCCTTTGGGGAACTGAATGTGACTTTACTTAGTGGCAATCTCCTCACAATTTTTAAATAGTGCCGCTGAGAAAGTCATAATTTATAATTTTTTGGGGGTCTGGTTGCTGTGAGATACAGCTATAAATTATGGTCCTTTGGAACAGAAATGTGGCTTTAAGTGGCATTTTCCTCACCAATTTTTAATGTGGTGAGAAGTCCATAATTTATAATTTTTTGGGGGTCATGTAGCTGTGAGATACAGCATTAATCATGGTCCTTTTGTAACAGAAATGTGGCTTCTAAGTTGGCATTTCTCCTCAACAATTTTAACTGTGGCTGAGTGGAAGTCAATTTTATAATTGTTTGGGTAATGCTGCTTTGAAATACCTGCTATTATACAGGGTTCCATATTATACTAAAAATGTTGCTTTCTAACAGACATTTGTTCTTCACATTGACCAAAGTGGCTCTCAAAGGGTCAATGCTTTGAATTTTTGGGGGCATTTTGCCCTGTGAATGCTGCTATTACTTCTAGGCCTATTCTAAAAAAAATGTTGTTTATAAAACAGACATTTGTTATTTCACAATTGTCAAGAGTGGTCATGGGTGATGGGCTGTCAGAAAACAGGAATAGTAGGAGACCGTTAATTTGTCACTATTGCAAACATTACTTGGTTTTTGCAAGATCTTTAACATAGCTATCAATCCCTGTATTGAGACAACCCATTTAATACCAATGAAAAAAATGTAGAAACAAAGACATGGTGGAGATTCCATCCTATTTTAAAAAATGTGTTTTTCTAGAATTAAGGTACTAAAAAACTTGCATGTACAAAATAGCTGTTAAAAAAATTCCTGCTGAATTGACAAGGAGTGGTACAGGAAAAGTTGACCAGATGTAGGTTATTTCTGAGGACATGGAGTATGGAGCCACGGACAGAGAACAATTTCAGAGACAATTTCCTCCAAGCACGTTGAGTAATAATGAGAAAAAGAATGCCAAGAAAAGGGCCACCTGGGTGTACAGGAGCGTTATTAACCACCAGTTTTCCATGTGTGCTCATTGGTCCGCACTCAAGGAGGGGCAAAGCGTACCAGGTATTGCTGTGGTACACGAGGAAGGCTGGTGTTCTCACACATCCAGCTTCCGACTCTGTTCCTGCACGCCAGTTTTCGTCTTGCTCGTCATCAGGGCCATTTTAAACCTGCGTGTTAATAGATCTGACGGGACGCCAGCCTGGGCTTTCAACCACACCCACTGTTAACTCCGGCCCTGGGTCATGCTGTGGCCCAGGTCCGGTATAGTCAATGTCCAGTAAACTAAAATGGTGGTTGAAAGACTCCTTTTTCCGGCACTTTTTAAATGTAGGGTCATGCAGATTTGGGGCTCATGCTGTGGCCAAGGACAGGTATAGTCAATGTGCCAGTCAACCTAAAGAATGGTGGGTGAAAGACTCCTTTTTCCGGCACTTTGTGAAATGTGGGGGTCATGCAGTTTTGGGGCTATGGCTGTGGCCCAGCCTAGGACAGGTATTAGTCAATGTCCAGTCAACTAATAATGGTGGTGAAAGACTCCTTTTTCCGGCACTTTTAAATGTGGGGGTCATGCACAGAGTTTATACTGGGATGATTTCTATGTCCAGTTCAAGTACTTGTGGTTCAATTCATACTGTCTTCTGGCATTTTTAATTGTGGGTGGTGATGCAGGTTTAATGGGTCAGGCTGGGTGGTTACAAGACAGGGATAGTAAATGGTTCTGTGACTTTATTTTCTGGATCTTTTATAACCTAAGTGTTGTTGCCTTAAGATGTATTGCACGTATTCCATTGACTGTTGTTGGATGTTAATTTCAGGCTCTCCAGCCCTTGTTTGGGTGTAATAATGAAGGTGTTGTTGCTCTCCCATAGACTTTAATGGTCATCGCGCATAATCGATGCTCACTATCGAAAAACCTTATCGATAGCGGCCGACTATCGACTATCGATCGATCTTGATAGCCAACGCAATCGCTCAACACTAGTCTTAAATAGTCACCTTTATAAAACACTCCTGTCCACAGACTCAATTAATCAATCAGACTCTAACCTCTACAACATGGACCAAAGAGCTTTCTAAGGATGTCAGGGACAAGATCATAGACCTGCACAAAGCTGGAATGGGCTACAAAACCATAAGTAAGACGCTGGGTGAGAAGGAGACAACTGTGGTGCAATAATAGGAAAATGGAAGAAATACAAAATGACTGTCAATCGACACCAATTTGGGGCACCATGCAAAATCTCCCCTAATGGGCTATTCTTGATCATGTGGAGGGTGAGAGATCAGCCTAAAACTACACGGGGGTAACTTGTTAATGTTCTCAAGGCAGCTGGGAACACAGTCACAAAGAAAACCAATGGTAACGCTTTACACCGTAATGGTTTAAAATCCTGCAGTGCCCACAAGGTCCCTCTGCTCAAGAAGGCACATATGCATGCACATCTGAAGTCTGCCAATGAACACCTGGATGATTATGTGAGTCATTGGGAGAAGGTGTTGTAGTCATATGAAACAAAAATTGAGCTCTTTAGCAGCACTCTCACCCATAAAGCTCTCCACAGCGCTGCTCCTCCCTACATCTCCTCCCTCATCTCTATCTACCACCCTACCCGTGCTCTCCGCTCAGCTGCTGATATTAGGTTACACTCAGCAATCATCCAAACCTCCCATGCCCGCCTACAAGATTTCACACATGTGGCACCAATTCTCTGGAATATGCTACCGCGGGCGATCGGGCACATTCACAACCCTCACAGTTTTAAGAGGGCCCTGAAAATACATCTTCTCGGTCTGGCCCACCAAGATACCTAACTGCTATCACACACATCTGTCACTCCCTGCACTTGGGCACTCACAGGCACTTATCTTTATATAGATGTACAGTCTGGGTGGCAGGTTCATCCATTTTTCATGTAAACCACCCCCTATTTATGAAACATGGCCGGACCATTGTAAACTTGGCACTTCTTACCGTATGTTTCACCCATACACCCGAATAGATTGTAAGCTCTCACAAGCAGGGCCCTCACACCTTGTGTCTCATTTGTAAGTACTTTTAATGTGTAATGACTGTATGTTTACCCTTGAATTTGTAAAGTGCTGCGGAATATGTTGGCGCTATAGAAATAAAGATTATTATTATTATTATTATTAACTCAACTCACTGTGTTTGGAGGAAGAAAAATGCTGCCTATGACCCAAAGAACACTGTCCCCACTGTCAAGCATGGAGGTGAAAACATTATGTTTTGGGGGTGTTTCTCTGCTAAGGGCATAGGACTACTTTACCGTATCAATGGGAGAATGGATGGAGCCATGTATTGTAAAATCCTGAGTGATAACCTCCTTCCCTCCACCAGGACATTAAAAATGGGTCATGGCTGGGTCTTCCAGAAAGACAATGACCCAAAACATACAGTCAAGGCAACAATGGAGTGGCTCAAAAAGAAGCCCATTAAGGTCATGGAGTGGCCTAGCCAGTTTCCACATCTTAATCCCATAGAAAACTTATGGAGGGAGTTGAAGCAACAGCCTCAAAATCTTAATGATTTAGAGATGATCTGCAAAGATGAGTGGACCAAAATTCCTTCTGACATGTGCGCAAACTTCATCATCAACTACAAAAAAATCTGACTGCTGTGCTTGCCCAAGGGTGCCAATAGGGCAGTACGGGCAGTACTCCTGTCAGGAGCCCTAATCAAAAAGGGGCCCAGTGGTATGCTAAAAAAGAGGAACTAGTAAAGGGTGGGGGCCCCATTTGATTTGGCTGTATGGGGCCCTGAAACGGTTAATAGATGACTGATGGCAGCCCTGTGATTGCCAACAAGGGTTTTTCCACCAAGTATTAAGTCTTGTTTGCCAGAGGGATCAAATACTTATTTCTTACTGCAAAATGTAAATACATTTATACAATGTGATTTTCCAGATTTTTTTTTGGATATTTTATCTCTCAATGTTAAAATTTTAGACTGTCCGTGTCTTTGTCAGTGGGCAAACTTACACAATCAGAAAGGGATCAAATAATTATTTCCTTCACTATACGTATATTTTACTAAGCCAGAATGTTGAGCTTTGTTTTCTGTCACATTTGTAAGGGTTCTATGATGTGCCAGATTCCAAAAAAAGAAAAGTGTCATGGCTGAGATTAGTGGAAGACTTCAAGCATCAAACAATCTTCAGATTTAGTAGTTAAAAAGGGTTTTTTATTTCTTTTTTTTTCCTTTTTTCTTTCATAACTTACTGCTACCCCTTTTTTTTTTTTAAAGAAAAGTGTATTCTTGGCTCGGATCCAGCGCTGCACTATCATCACTCTCTGCTGGTCTTCTGCTTTCTTCCAGTCTTCTGTCAAACAGAATGTCACCAGCCTCTACAGCGATCGCGTGGCACCACAGTTAGGGTATGTGCACACAGGTTTTTACAGTTTTTAAGACGTATCCAAATGCATACGTATTTGTGTATGTTTTGTAGACTGCAAAAACGGATTAAGAAGTGGTGTCACTTCTTTGTACGGATTCATAAAACGAAATACAATTACGTATGTAAAATATGTATTGTCTGAACGAAGATACGTATTTTGCATTGAAATCAATGAAAACAGAATGGAGCATTGTTAAATACATATTTGGGTACATAATATGTACCCAAATACGTATTTCACAAACGCTATGTGAACATACTCTTAGAAACTGCTATAAACGGTGATGTCAGCCAATGGCACTTACCAGTTGCAGCCAATTGGCAGTTGCAGCAATAACATCCCATTTAAATAAAAACTGGGAAAAAAAACCCAGAAACAAGCGAAGAGTGTGGACGGCCTATCGCTGGATCTGAGAAGATGGGAGGTATAACTTTTTATTTTGAAATGGGCAGCGGTATGCTTTAAAAAATAAATAAAAAAAAATCTTTACCACCCCTGTAATAAATTGGCAAATACAAAAAAATGTCTAGCCACTGTCACAGGCATCCTAGAAGTGTCTGAGTGCTTAAAGGTACTTAAGGTTGGCTGACTGCACTTATTTGCTCCTCCTATATTTAAAACAAAGCAGTCACAGGTTTTGAGACTGTGCGTATATTAAAAGCTTAGCGTCCGTGTCTTGACCTTCATTAGGAAACCCCTAAAGTATGAACCTATTCTTGAATCTACATATTTATATTTTCTTTTAAAAATGAAATTGTAAATTATTTCCTTAGGTCTATAGATACTTCTGATGCGTTCAAAAGTCCTGGTGTGGTTGACATAATAAGAGCAAAGGATGTTCCAGGACTCAACAATGTCGCCGGGCAAGGACCATTATTTTCAGAGGAGGAGGTAAATAGTAGTTGCAATAAGTGAATGATGTAAAACTTAAAGGGGTGTTTTCACTATGCTGTTTTACTGAGCCACAGACAGCTTCAGGATCACAATTCCTTGTTAGTATGTGGGCGGGTCTACAACAGTGATTGGCATATCAGCTTTGCTATTCTTAGCTGAGAATGTTGGAGGGACATTAGTGATTGAGGTTTCTAAATAATAGTACACAAGGGTACAAAGCTTTAATGTGTTAAAGTTTGTCAGTAAGTAACATAAACAAGCTCAGCCATCTGAGAAGAAACAGGGAGTGACATCATCATATATCCAGGCTTGATAGAGAGGAGAGGTGGTTGGTAACCTAGGCCTAGGGTACACAAGCAAGAGATAAGAACTGCTCTAACTCTGGAGGAAAGCAAAATCAGGACAGCAATTTATTTGGTAAAATTCTTTACCTTTCTCTACATTATTATTATTTATTTTAGAGCGCCCTTGGTTCCAGGGCGCTGTACAATCTTGTTGCATACATAACATAGATCAAACAAGTACAAAGGTGATAAATTAATAACTAACAACTGGTACAGTAGGAGAGAGGTCCCTGCCTGTGAGGACTTAGTCTATAAGGAAGGTGGGAGGAGACAGAAGGTGAGGGGCAGACATGTTTGTGTGGTGAAGTAGTGGCAAAGGGGTTATTGTTGGTTATAGGCGATCCTGAAGAGATGGGTTTTCAAGTTGCTTTTAAGGCTAGTGCTAGATGGGAGACCACAGAGAAGGATGGTGCAATAGTCTAGGTGTGAGAGGACGAGGGCGTGGACAAGCATTTTTGTGCTTTCAAGGTTAAGGAGTGAACAGATACAGGAGATGGTTTTTCAGGTGGAGGCAGCAGGCAGAGGTGGAGGTATGGATGTGCGGTTTCAAGGGCAGATTGGAGTCAAAGGTTATCCCAAGGCAGCGGACTTGCGGAGCCGGTGAGAGATTGTAGCCATTGACTGTGATAGAGAGATCAGGTGTAGGGATAGAGTGGGATGGTGGGAAGATGATGACTTCAGTTGTCTCCACGTTTAGTTTCAGGAGACGGGAGGAGAACGAGGAGGAAATGGATGATAGACAGTCTAGGATCTTTGAGAGCAGAGAGGTAACACCTGGGCCGGAGATGTAGAGTTGAGTGTCGTCAGCATACAGGTGGTATTGAAAGCCATGTGATGCTATTAGCTGATCCAGACCAAGAGTGTAGATAGAAAAGAGTAGTGGGCCCAGGACAGATCCCTGGGGAACACCAATGGAGAGCGGGCGGGAGGAGGAGGTGGTACAAGAGTGAGAGATGCTGAACGTTCTACCGGTGAGGTATGAGGAGATCCTGGAAAGAGCCAAGTCCGTGATGCCGAGGGAAGAGAAGATGTGTAGGAGGAGTGAATGGTCAACAGTGTTAAAGATGGAGGACAGGTCTAGAAGGAGAAGCACAGAGTAGTGGCCTGAGGCTTTGGCAGTTACTAGTTCATTGGTGATTTTGGTTAGGGCAGTTTCTGTAGAGTGATGGGGTCAGAAGCCCGATTGTAGCGGGTCAAGGAGAGAGTTGGTGGAGAGATGAGAGGACAGTTGAAGATAGACATGCTGTTCAAGAAGTTTAGAGGCAAATGGAAGCAGTGAGATAGGGCAATAGTTGGACAGATCACAGGGGTCAAGAGCTGGTTTTTTAAGGATGGGTGTGATGGCCGCGTGTTTAAAGGAAGAAGAAAAGGTGCCAGAAGTTAATGATAGGTTGAAGAGATGGGCGAGGGCTGGGATGATATCAGCACTAAGGTCAGGGATGAGGTGAGATGGCAGTGGGTCAAGATTATAGATAGTGAGGTTGGATTTGGACCGTAGAGAGGAAAGCTTGTCATGAATGACAGTAGAGAAGCAAGTTAGGGGGGAATAGTGATGAGCAGGTATAGAGATAGACTGTGGGAACACTGCAGGAATAGAGGTAGGTGGAGGGGACTGCGGGGTGAAGCTTTGTCTGATGAGATTGATCTAATTTAGGAAGTGAGTGGCAAAATCATCTGCTAAGAGGAGAGATGGGGGAGAAGGTGCTGGTGGACGGAGGAGTGAGCCAAAGATGTTAAAAAGTTGTCTGGGGTTGTGAGACAGGGAGGATATGAGAGTGGTGAAGTAATCTTGTTTGGTGGAGGTGAGAGCAGATTTAAATGTATGTTATGATTGTATGAGGCGATGTCCTCAGTGGACCGAGTTTTCTTCCAGCAGCGTTCAGCAATTCTGGAAGCTCGCCTCAGCTGTTTGGTGGAGTCTGTGTGCCAGAGCTGTCTGTTGATTTTGCGGGTTCTGTTGTGTGTGAGAGGGGCGACCACGTCAAGAGTGGAGGTGATAGTTTTGTTGTAGAAAATGGTGGCTGCGTCTGGGTCAGCAAATGAGAATATGGTAGAGAGGGTAGCAAGAGATTCAGAGAGAGTGCGAGGGTTAAGGTGGTGTGGAAATGGTGGAGAAGGTAAGCAGGTTGTGGTCAGAGATGGGTAAAGGAACAATTGAAGGGTTAGATAGGGGGCAGAGGCGGGTGAAGATGAGGTCCACTGTGTGTCCATCTTTATGAGTGGCTCCAGAGGTCCAATGGAGAGGCCAAAGGAAGAGGAGAGTGACAGGAGTTTGTTAGTAGTGGAGTGGGGTGTATCAATTGGATGTTTTAAATCTCCCCATGATAATAGTGGGGATATCAGTGGAAAGAACGTGAAGGCGCCAGGAAGCGAAGTGGTCAAGGAAGGTGGTGGCAGGGCCTGGGGGTCGGTGGACAACAGCCACTTGGCGGTTGGAAGGGGAGTAGATGCGGACAAATTGCACCTCAAAAGAGGGGATGGAGAGGGAAGGTAATGGTGGTATGGGGATAAAGGAGCAGGTATCTGACTGAAGAAGGCCGACACCTCCGCCATGTTTACTGCCAGGGCATGGGGTGTGGGTAAACTGAAGCCCACCATAAGAGAGTGCAGCAGGGGAAGATGTGTCAGAAGGTGTGAACCAGGTTTCTGTTAGACCAAGGAAGGATAGGTTGCACGAGATAAAAAGGTTGTGGAGGAAGGGAAGCTTGTTGCACACAGAACGGCATTCCAGAGCACTCCAGAGGATAATGGGTTACAGGAGTTTGTGCTGCTTGGTCTGTAAGAGACGGGTTAAACAACACCGGGGATGTGCTGAGGGGGCCCTTGATTGGGAGATATATCCCCAGCAGCAAGGACGAGCAGGGACAGTGTGAGTAGGGGTGTGGGGGCTAGAGCAATAGGGGAGGGGGGGGGGTTTATGAGAAAGGACTGCCTTTTGTGAAGGAGGTGCAGAAGAGAGGTCAGGTGTGAGGGTAGGATAGACAGGGAGATATAGAGACCATTATCCAGCGTGGGTGTGTGAGGATAGTAAAGGAGTTTGAAGAAAAGGGAGGCAATGATGATAGTGACATATTGGCACCAGAAAGTCTGAACCTATCAAAAATCTGGCGTCAGGTATACCTTGCATAGTAAACATAATGCGCCTAAAAATGATGCGCTGTGCGCCTCGATAACGAAGTGCACCTATTGAGGCGCATAGCATATTGAGGGATGTGTGAGTATAAAGCAAAATAACTTAGGACGACATTTCCCAACACGCCAACACCAGTTTTTTGGTCTAAATTGCACTACAACCGCTTTTGACGCCATATTTTGGATGTAAATGAACTGTCGTACACCAAAACTAGGCACATTATAATCGCAGCACAAAACATTTCCTTGGTAGAGTAGGTCATGGCCCTATTGAGGCACATCACACACGCAGGTGCAGAGCTTATCATTACAAGTATATGAAATGCACCTAAAACATACTTGTAATGTGCCTAACACATACTTGTAAAATGTGAAATGCGCCTAACACATATACCCTTGTAATGATGTGCTATGCGCCTCAATAGGTGCATTTTGTTATGGAGGCGTACAGCGCATCATTTTTACACGCATTATCTTTACTATGCAAGGTATAGCTGATGCCAGATTTTTGATAGGGTCAGACTTTCTGGCGCACTTTACATTTATTTAATGCGCTTAAAGACTGATGTAGCACCGGCAATTCTCGGATATCTCGCCCCTAGTGTTTACCTTAAGATCATTCCTGGTTCACTTCTGGTTTCAATTCTGGTATTAATTCTGATGTTGCACTTCATGGATATTGCATGAATGACCTAGTCTGCAGGCTTAAATAGTAAACTAGCCTCCATCAGATACCGGTGTGAAATGAGGAGTGTGGGGGAGGGGGAGGATGTTACTGAGCAGAAGAAGATTTGCAAGTTGGAAAGGTAGGCCTCTTCTCACAGTAGGAGATGCAGACAGACAAAATTATTATAGCACAAATTCATACCATTAGATATAAACAGGAGAACAGGGGGGGGGGGGGGTGACACAATACAAATGGAAAAACTGTTGAATGTTGTAGTCCCATAAAGATTCATACCATTAGATATAAACAGGAGAGCAGTGGGGCTTAATACAAATGGAAAACTGTTGGGTGTTGTTTGTCCCACAAAGATTCATACCTGTAAAATTTACAGAAGAAGAGAGGTCAGGGAGAGATTTGCTTTCCTTAGAGATTCCCTTTATCCATAATGCTACATTCTGGTATTGATTCTGATGTCACACTTTATGGAATTGCACTTCAATCGATATTATGAATGATCAGGTAACTAAATGACCTAGTGTGCAGGCTTATAAAAGTAAACTAGCCTCCATCAAAACCAAGTGTGAAACAAGTGTTGTGTGTGTGTGTGTGTGTGTGTGTGTGTGTGTGTGTGTGTACTGAGCAGAAGGAGATTTGCAAATGGGAAAGGTAGACATATAGGCCTCTTTTCACAGTTGGAGATGCAGACAGACAGAGTTATTATAGCACAAATTCATACCATTAGATATAAACAGGAGAGCAGGGGGAATACACAATACAAATGGAGAAACTGTTGGGTGTTGTAGTCCCACAAAGATTCATACCATTAGTTATAAACAGGAGAGCAGTGGGGCTTAATACAAATGGAAAACTGTTGGGTGTTGTAGTCCCACAAAGATTCATACCTGTAATTGACAGAAGAAGAGAGGTCAGGTGAGAGATAGCTTTCCTTAGAGATTCCATTTATCCATAATGCTACATTCTGCTATTAATTCTGATGTCACACTTTATGGAATTGCACTTCATGGATATTGCATGAATGATCAGGTAACTAAATGACCTAGTGTGCAGGCTTATATAGTAAACTAGCCTCCATCAGATACCAAGTGTGAAACAAGGTGTGTGTGTGTGTGTGTGTGTGTGTGTACTGAGCAGAAGGAGATTTGCAAATGGGAAAGGTAGACATATAGGCCTCTTTTCACAGTTGGAGATGCAGACAGACAGACAGAGTTATTATAGCACAAATTCATACCATTAGATATAAACAGGACAGCAGGGGGAATACACAATACAAATGGAGAAACTGTTGGGTGTTGTAGTCCCACAAAGATTCATACCTGTAATTGACAGAAGAAGAGAGGTCTGGTGAGAGATAGCTTTCTTTAGAGATTCCATTCATCCATAATGTTACATTCTGGTATTAATTCTGATGTTATACTTTATGGAATTGCACTTCATGGATATTGCATGAATTACCATGTATACATGTTTAAAGCTAGTCAGTGTGATGGGAATACCCTTTTAAAGACAAATGATTGTTCTATAAAGTAGGTATTAAGGCATCAGGCTTGCCACCAATTGTGCAAGTTCTCCAACTTAAAAAGAGAGAGAGGCTTGTAATTCACATCATAGATAGACTTCAACTATGAGAGATACAATGAGAAAACAAATTCAGAAAATCATATTGTCTGATTTGGAAACAATATATTTGCAAATTATGGTGGAAAATAAGTATTTGGTCAATAACAAAAGTTTATCTCAATAGTTTGTTATATATCCTTTGTTAGCAATGACAGAGGTCAAACATTTTCTATAAGTCTTCACACACTGTTGCTGGTATGTTGGCCCATTCCATGCAGATCTCCTCTAGAGCAGTGATGCTTTGGGGCAATCGCTAGGCAACACGGACTCAACTCCCTCCAAAGTTTTTCTATGGGGTTGAGATCTGTAGACTGGCTAGGCCACTCCGGGACCTTGAAATGCTTCTTATGAAGTCACTCTTTATTTGCCCTGATAGTGTGCCAGGGATCATTGTCATGCTGTAAGACCCAGCCACGTTCCTTGCTGATGGAAGGAGGTTTGCCCTAAAAATCTCATTAGACATGGCCCCATTTGTTCTTTCATGTACACGGATCAGTCTTCTTGGTCACTTTGCAGAGAAACAGCCCCAAAGCATGATGTTGCCATGTTGCCCATGCTTCACAGTAGGTATGGTGTTCTTTGGATGCAACTCAGCATTTTCTCTCCTCCAAACACGATGAGTTGTGTTTTTACCCAAAAATTCTACTTTGGTTTCATCTGACCATATAACATTCTTCCAATACTCTTCTGGATCATCCAAATGCTCTCTAACAAACTTCAGATGGGCCCGTACATATACTGACTTAAGCAGGGGTGACACGTCTGGCACTGCAGGATCTGAGTCTCTGGCTGTGAAATGTGTTAGTGAGCATAGCCTTTGTTACATAGGCCCCAACTCTCTGCAGGTCATTCACTAGGTCTCCCTGTGTGGTTCTGGAATTTTTACTCACCTTTCTTGTGATCATTTTGAGCCCACGGGGTGAGATCTTGCGTGGAGCCCCAGATCAAGGGAGATTATCAGTGTTCTTGTATGTCTTCCATTTTCTAATTATTGTTCCCACAGTTGATTTCTTCATACCAAGCTGCTTTCCTATTGCAGATTCAGTCTTCCCACCCAGGTGCAGGACTACAGTTTTGTTTCTGGTGTCCTTCAACAGCACTCTGGTCTTCACCATAGTGGAGTTTGGAGTGTGACTGTTTGAGGTTGTGGACAGGTGTCTTTTATACTGATAACAAGTTCACACAGGTGCCATTACTACAGGTAATGAGTGGAGGACAGAGGAGCCTCTTAAAGAAGAAGTTACAGGTCTGAGAGAGCTAGAAATCTTGCTTGCTTGTATGTGACCAAACACTTATTTTCCACCATAATCTGAAAATAAATTATTTTCAAATCAGACAAGGTGATTTTCTGGATTCGTTTTCTCATTTTGTCTCTCATAGTTGAATGTTAACTGAATGTTTTTAGTGAATTACATTTTAACCCCTTCCCGACATTGGACGTATGCATATGTCCTAGCAGGAAGTACGTTCCCGCAAATGGATGTATGCATACGTCCTGGCGATCATGTGGGCTTGCAAGCAAGCCCCACATGGTCCCGACAAGGGACCAGCGGTAAATTACTGCTGGCCTCATGCCGCGGGTTTTTAACCCCTTAGTTAAGTTGCAGGCAGGAGGAGGAAGCCCCTCATGCCTGCTCCCAGCTCACTACCGCAGGATAGTGCAGCAGCTATCTCCTACCAGACGGCTCGGGGAAGTGAAAGTCACTTTACGGGTCGTCTGTGACGTCAACATGCCCATGGTGAATTATGGGAGTATCTAACATACAGGCCAATCAAAATCACGTTAGAAATGGACTGGTCCATAAAAAAAATATATATCAAATTTTCTTGAAAATTTGAAAATTACTACTAAATTTCTTAGCCCCGTAATGTCATAAAAAAAGACATTTAAAAAAATTATGCCAACCTACAGTAGACATATGGTAGATGCTAGTTATAAGCTATTTTGGGAGGAATAACTTTTTGTCTTACATGCAGAAATTTTTGAAGTTTGAAAATGGTAAATTTTAAAAAATTTTCACAATACATTGATATTTTTCACAAATAAACAAGGACTTTTTGGACCAAAATTTCTTACTATCTTAAAGCACAATGTGTCACAATAAAATAATCTCTGAATCACATGGATAGGTAAAAGTGTCAAAAAATTATTTTAACATAAAGTGACACATGCCAGATTTAAAAAATGGGGCTCTGTCAGAGAGGCCAAAACTGGCTCTGGCGGTAAAAGGCTGATAAAGTAAATATAGAGTACATATATTCATGTTTTTGTCTCATTTCATTTATACACATGTCAATCACAGTTTTTATTCCTTTAGGTTTAACAGTTTGGTGCTGAATGTTCCTTTGATGTACCACGAATAGTAGTCACAGATACTACTATAACAATTGTTAAATTATTATTACTAAGAAAAAGGACTTCACCCTACTAAACACATAGAATGTGCTTAAAGATCTAGGGCGACATGTCCAAAAATTGGCATCATCGTGGCAGTTTTTAAGCGCATTTAATCAGTGTAAAGTGCGCCTGAAAGTACGATCCTTTCAAAAATCTGGTGTCTGGTATACCTTGCTTAGTAAACTTAATACGCCTAAAAAGGTGCATTGCACAATCGAGATGCATAGTGTATGTTATGCGCCTCAATAGGCGGATTGCATTATGGAGGTGCACAGAATATCATTGCTACTATATTTAAAGGGGTTGCCTCACTACATCCATTCATTTTACCTCAGTCCTGTTGTCTCGATTTCATTTTTGAATTCAGGGGCGTGTTTACTGGCTTCTACTAGGCTGCAGTAGAAGCCAGGTCTGTAGCTATAGCAACCAGTGCTGGCAGAGTATCAGGAGAGATCGGACAGGTCTGTAGCTATAGTGACCTGAGGAGCTGATGCAACCCATACAAGAAGGGATGTCTAGGAAAAGGTAGGGACCTGTTCATGGACACATTGCAAAGTGACTTATTTTTTCAAGATCTTTAACATAAAAAGCTATCTTTGTAGTGAGACAACCCCTTTAATGCGCCTTTTTTGGCGCATTACAATGTGTCGTGTCCAGTGTATAATGTGCCTAGTTTTTGTATATTACAGTTCATTTACATCGAGAATATGGCGTCAAAAGTTTTTTGGGCACAGAATGCACCAAAACTATGACACATTCGTATTGGGACATGTCACCCTATTTTTTTTCAACCCATCCCTGCATTTAATTTGACAGTGTTGGGGGCCACTCTTAAAATATTTTCCTGCTGCTTTTTAAAGGGTGTGCTAAAATTTTAAAAGGGGAGCAGGATCTTTTGTTTGGTTTTGTTTGTGTTGCGTAGTATTGGGAGACTTATGCAGCCAGTCTACACCCCGCCCCAAGGAAAATTTAAAAAAATTATAAATGCCACCTGGAAAGGGGCAAAATTTGGTTGCTAAAATGACAAATCTTGAAACTTTTTCCTATCCATCTTGGGTTTTTTTATTCTGTCCATTATTAGTTGTATTGATGTTTTAATAATTTTCACAAAATAGTCACACCTTTTCAATATTTTTTTTAGGTTTGTGTGTGGCAAATAATTTGTGGAGTGGTTAAAAACCTCCTAAACATGCACGAAAGCAGTGACAAAAATTAAAAAAAGTTTGAAGATCAAAAACTTTATTTGCTATGAGTTACTGTTTGTGATGCTGCATGTACTCGGCTTATAAGCTTTTGCATTATATAGAGTATGGTAATTTCTGGACCTATAGTATATGCAATTATAGCAAAATTGCTGTTTTTTATTCAAACAATATTTATAAACATTTTTATGATATGTATCTAAAAATTTAAGAATTCATAAAATGGATGAATTAGCCCAATGTAGCCGTGAAAATTTGCATTTACAAGGGCCCATGTTAGTCCCCCCATTGTGAGAGAAAGTTGAAGGCAGCAAAAACCCTTTCCACAATTCATTAACTAAAGCTATGTCGAACTTCAACTTTTTTGCAAAGGATAGGTGAAACAAGGTACAGAAAATAATGCTTCTGTGGGATAACCTGGCAGTAAAAACAAATCTACACAATGCATAAGAAAAATATGGCATGGGATGAGTAGCAAACAGTAAAGGGATGGGGAAATGTGCGACAACTAATGACAAATTCTCCCCAAAAATTACAATTCTAGATGGCAGTTTTTAACAGCAGCAAAGCTACTGTAACTTGGATGGCGAGGAGTCTTAGGTGCGCAAGAGCATGGGTTCTGAAAAAAATGGTTGTAGGAGTAAATATGTGGTCTGCGGGTCAGGTGACTAAGCAGCTTTTATGGGGGAAAATTTTTAAAATTGTATGGGAACTAGCATTTTACACAAACAGACATTGATTGGAACTATTGCAATGAAAAAAAGAAACGCATCGAAAAAAAGAAAACTGCTTAAGGCAGACGGGCCCCATGTAAGTACCAAATATTCCCACCATGTATGAACACAAAAAAGTGCCCATATAAATTGTATAGGCTATTTTTTGCGTTTGTGTAACTTCTTCACAGGAGTCATGTCACAGGTATAGGGGCACTACTGCTGTCTGGGGCTTTGTGTGCCTGATCCTTCAAGACCAAAAGTTAATACTTCCCTCAAAATAGTCCTTGATGTATTGATCAAATAATAGGGACAAATATTACCACTAGAGATGGGCGAATCGATTCTAACGAAGTGGAATTCGTTTCGAATTTCAGGAAAAGAAACTTCGCGTTCGGAACGAAGTCGATACTTTGGGGTTTACTTTGGGGGTTGAACGAAGGGTGCCTTTTGATTGGATAAAATGGGCTGCGAGCACATGGCGATACATGGGGCAAGAGTCTAATGGGTGGAAGAAGAGCATTGCTGCATGGACATTGTGCAGAGATGAAAGCCAAATCAGAGGAACGCGGGATTCTGTGACGTCACCGCAATATATTAGGACCGAGCGCGCCGCTGGGAGCTCTCACTGATCTCATCTGTACTGACAGGGAATGGTTGCTGCTGCGGGTATAGCGCTTTCTGAAGAACTGATTTATACACAAGCGAATTTTTGTGGGGTGTTGTCTCAGATTGTCTAGAGGAATGTTCTTGACTATGTTCTTATTTCATGATTTTTTGGGGTTATTGGATTGAAAGCCAGTGTGCGTCCGCTGCAGCTGCATTTACATTCATTATCCAAAGTGGGATCTAGCCAGTTCTGTTGTATAATTAAGAAAAAACCGCGTTTTGTACACAATACCAAATACCACTTCATTTGTTGGCTGCTAAATTCTATTGCGCAATGTACATCCTAGGGGTTAATTAAGGCTGTTGTTATGCTGCTGTGCCTGACAAAAAATAAACCGTCTTTTTCAACGCCAATATATATTTTTTTTTTTGGTAGCCTAATTCACAAGCAAAGGTTTAATTACCATTTTATCTCTTGTTGTGTGCGTAGAAAATACCGCACATTGTAAACACGCTACAAAGATCTAGTTTGTGGTGGCATCAATTCTATTGCGCATTTACTCCAGGGGTTCAAGTAAGCGTTGTTTTGCTGGTGTGCTAGACAAAAATAAACCGTCTTTTTCAACGCAAATATATATATATTAAATTTTTTTTTTGGGTAGCATAATCACATGCAAAGTTAATTACAATTTATCTCTTGTGTTGTGTTGGCGTAGAAAATACACCATTTGTAAACACGCTACAAAGCATACTAGTTTGTGGTGGCTCAAGTCTATTGCGCAATTTACATCCAGGGGTTAATTAAGCATTGTTTTGCTGGTGTGCTGACAAAAATAAACCGTCTTGTTGAACGCCAAATATATATTTTTTTTTTGTTAGCCTAAATCACAAGCAAAGGTTAATTACTATTTTTTCTCTTGTTGTTGGGTAGAAAAATACGCCATTGGTAACACGCTACAAGCTTATAGTTTGTGGTGGCTCAATTTATTGCGCAATTTACATCCCAGGGGTTAATTAAGCGTTGTTTGTGGTTTGTGCTGACTAAAAATAACCGTCTTTTTCAAACGCCCACTATTATTTTTTTTTGGTAGCCTAATTCACAAGCAAAGGTTAATTACATTTTATTCTTGTTGTGTGGCTGTAAAAATACGCCATTGTTAATACGCTACAAGCTACTAGTTGTGGTGGCTCAATTCTATTGCGCAATTTTACATCCAGGGGTTTAATTAAGCGTTGTTGTGATGGTGTGCTGACAAAAATAAACCGTCTCCTCTTTCAACGCCAAATATATATATTTTCTTTGGTAGCCTATTCGCACAAGCAAAGGTTAATTACAATTTATTCATTGTTGTGTGCGTAGAAAATACGCCATTGTAACACGCCTACCAAAGCTACTAGTTTGTGGTGGCTTCAATTCTATTGCGCATTTACATCAAAGGGGTTAATTAAGGCGTGTTTTTGCTGGTGTGCTGACAAAAGTAATCCGTCTTTTTCAACGCCAAATATATATTTTTTTTTTGGTAGCCTAATTCACAAGCAAAGGTTAATTACAATTTTTTCTCTTGTGGTGCGTAGGATAATACGCTTTTGTAACACGCTACAAAGTAACTTAGTTTGTGGTGGTCTATTCTATTGCGCAATTTACATCCAGGGTTAATTAAGCGTTGTATTTGCTGTGTGCTGACAAATTAACCGTCTTTTTCCAACGCCAAATATATCTATTTTTTTTGGGTACGCCTAATTACACAAGACATAAGCGTTTACATTTATCTTCTTGTAGGTTGCGTAGCAATACGCCACATAGTAATACGCTACAAAGCTACTAGTTTGTGGTGGCTCAATTCTATTGCGCAATTTACATCCAGGGAGGTAATAAAGCGTTGTTTGCTGCTGTGCTGACAATAATTAAACCGTCTTTTTCAAGCCAAAGTAATATATATTTTTTTGGTAGGCCTAATTCACAAGCAAAGGTAATTACAAATTTTATTCTCTTGTTGTGTGGCGTAGATAATACGCCATTGTAATACGCTACTAGCTTACTAGTTTGGTGGCTAATTCTATTGCGCAATTTTACATCCACGGGGGTTAATTAAGGTTGTTTTGCTGGGGTGTGCTGACAAAATCAAACAGTCTTTTTCATACGCCAATATTATATATATTTTTTTTGGTTGACTAATTCTCAAAGCAAAAGGTTAATTTCACATTTTTTCTCTTGTTGTGTGGCGTAAGAAATACGGCATTGTAATACGCTACAAAGCATACTAAGTTTGTGTGGCTCAAATTCTATTGCGCAATTTACATACAGGGGTTAATTTAAGCGTTGTTTTGCTGCTGTTTTTTTTTTTGCTGACAAGAATAAACCGTCTTTTTTCTCATCGCCAAAATATATATTTTATTTTTTGGTAGCCTAATTAACAAGCAAAGGTTAGATTACAATTGTATCTACTTGTTGTGTTGAGTAGAGAGAAAATTCGGCATTGTAATACGCTACAAAGCTACTAGTTTGTGGTGGGGCTCAATTCTATTGAGCAATTTTTCAATCCAGGGTGTTAATTAGCGGTTGATTTTGCTGTGTGCTGACAAAAATAAAAACGTTCTTTTTCAACACGAAATATTTACATTTTTCTTGATAGCATAATTCCAAGGAATGGCTTAATTAAGCTATGTTTTGTGCTTTTATCATTTAGCTAAATAAAACACACAGTGCTTGTAAACGACATCATTAAAGTAAATTTTTCCTGGCCATTATGTGGAGGCAACTTTATATCGCCAAAGGGTTACCCAAGCTTGTTACCTGGTTTCATTTGGAGTCAAAAACAGGGTGTTTATTTATCATATACAGAATAGCTTCATCATACAGTGTCTGTACATTTTAGAACATAAACAGTATGTCAGACAGAGAGTGGCCTGGCACCTGCATACTGCCGTGTGGCAGTGGCACAACATTTTGAAAACGGGCCCAGGTCGCAGACCACAGAAAGGGGAGTCGGCAGCAGGGGTCACTCGGTGAGGCCTCAACTGCCGCTGTAATCTAGCGGCCGGGGGGGTTGTGTTGTTCAGCAACCCAAGTGTCTTGATTGGTGACTAGGTCATCCTTTTCCTCCACCTGATGACTTCTGAGCCAAACCCACCCAGCCAAGTGTCGGGGTGGGAACCTCAGACACAATCCAACTTTGTGGCATGGCCCGGGAGCGGGTCAGCGGCCCTCTCTGTAATCAGCGCCGCCTCTGTCCATCAGTTCCCTCAGCCAGGGATCTACTATGTGGTCTGGGCTAGCGCCACTATATAGCGAGGATGAAAAATTTGAGGTGGGCAAGTCAGCTGCTTCTTGGCAGCGAAGATATGGGCAATATCCCAGCTTCTTTGCAAGTAGGAGGCAAAGTATAGATGTGGAGTGTGGCATGGTGTGGTAATGTGGTGAGTGGTCAGCCTTCGGACTTACAATAAGACCGTTGATTGATGACGTAGTGACGATGAAACACAAATAGATGTTGATGTTGTCGACCGCCACTTGGGAGCCGGGTGAAGCATGGGCTTCATCATCGTAGGAGAATAGAGGGCGTCAGCTTGCGAGGTCAGGGCAGCGGCGCAGCCGCTAAGTGGGTTGTTGTGGCCGTGAGTCAGCAGGGTAGCGCAGTGTGAGGTCGGGAAGCCAAGCGGCCACGGGGTAGAAAAACCTCGCTTCGCAGGTCAGACGTAGCGGCACAGGGGCTCAGAGAGGCAAGCGGCGGCAGTAAGTCACTCACGTGCGGGGAGTGTTGGCGGTAATATAGCTACTCGGCGGTGTGGGCGTTCTTTGCTTAAGACACCGGAGGAGCCGACTTTGGGTATATGTAGAATCTGTGGGCAGAAGTGAAGCAGTGGCCAGGGAGCTATACGTTGGCACAACGGCTGCGTCAACACATGCAGCGGTCACAATCCGGTGGCCTGTGGAGAAAACGTTGGCTCAGATGTGTGGTCCATCCTGCCGCTGCTGCAGCATAGCAGCGGCCAGTGGCACGCTGCCATTTCAGCCAGTCAAGGTCCACCATCTGCAGAAGGCAGCTGTTTCTCTTACACATTCCTCTCCCGAGGCCAGGATGCTCTGCTCTCGTAATCATGGCGCCCAGCCCGCAAGTCGTTCAGAGAGGCTATTGTAAAGAGACCAGTATGCGTCACAACCATCCTACGAGGTTGGCAGCAGCTTGACCGTGCTCCTGTCCAAGTTGTTGGTACTGCAGTCCATCATTTCCAAAATGGTGGAGACTCTGCCCACCATTCAGAGACTAATGGCTTGTGCACGCGAATGGAGTAGTTCCTAAGCCGTAATTTCTTTTCACAAAAAGGCCTAGTACCAGCATCATAATATGTAGACAGAAAGTGGGTCAGTCTGAGCTTAATCGGTTTGTTCTCAAGGTAACTCGGCAGCGCGGACGTCTGGTGCTGTAACTACGGTCAGGGCCCAGTACATGTCCTTTTACGGCCCAACTGGGTGAATGTGCTTCCTGCCCAGGCACACCAAAATTGGACAGAGACGACGCTTTCTCCTCCACGTTGTCAAACTGCTCGCTCCTGCGCCAATGGTCCGCCCTCCTCCTCCGTCCACCACTCACACCATCTCAGCCTCCACAAGTACTGCTCCATCATACCACATGTGTACGGGCACTAGCGGAGTCACGCAGTTTGCACACCTAGCTTTGCCTACGGACAGAACCGAAGTCACACAGGGGAGGAACTGCCTCTGCTCCGCGTCGATGACAGCAAGGAAATCGATGAGTGGCTTTCTCCGCGCCAACTGTAAATCGGAAACCATGGTGACCGGACAATGGGAGGAACATGGTGTTACGCGCTGCACGAGGAGGGATGGTTCCATGCGCCCTGCATGCGCAAGTGTTCAATCCTGGTTGTAAAAAGGTTCCTGAATCTTCCACAGAATCTTCAGAACATTCTGAAAATGGCCCAGGAGAAACTGTGCATGCATTTATCTTAGTACAAAGCCAGGAACACCCTCATCGAGTTTGCAGGGCACAGAACGGGCCTCCCCCAACTCGCTCTGATATGCGATGTTTCCATCCCCGCTGGAATTCCAGCCTGAACATGTTGGACGACTGTATGAACAGGAAAGGCCTTAACGATTTTTGATGATCCAGGCAGACAGAAGTACTCCCCTGTGTAAACTTGATTGTCAGCCAGTGCAGCTCATGCGTGACACTGCAGTTTGTTGAGGCAATTCGAGGGAGGGCCTGTTAATTGTCAGTCGCCAGGACTACGGGATGAATAAACGTCATTCCACTGTTCAATTGTTTCCTGGAACAGATGCTTGAAATATCTGTCCTGGGCAGGGGTCTGGAGATGTTGGCCGGAATACATATCGTGGCACACATGAGTCCGGTGGGGACTGAATGGAGGAGAGAGGAGGAGGAGGACATTGGAGATCAGAAGCTTGTCTGGTGAAATGAGTGGATTTGTCTACCCAGGTGACAAGACGAGGAGGAGCAGGAGCAGCGGGAGGAGGTGGATGAGAGATGAGGGATGACGAGGCAGATGACTCCCAAGCAACCGTGGCAGTATACAGGGACTGGGAGGCAGGGCAGCCCCTTCTGAATCTCTTGTGCAGATGTCCCGCAGCATGCCTTTTAATTTGCTGGCTAGTGGACCAAGCCGATAGTCAGCATCGGCAGAGAGGGATGACTTCTGGCTCTCACCCTATTGGACCCTCGCTACCGGTTCCTAAATGGGATGGCTTTTCTCCCAGCTATTTGAGGAGCGGGAAGAACAACTCAATTACTATAGGGAAATCCTCCGTAATCAGTTGGCAGCTGCCTATTGTGCGGCATCATCGTCCCTCCCTCTGACAGGTTGACAGGGGGGTTCCTAGCGCTCACGTAATACTGCCGCAGGCTGATGGGGGAAGGTGGTGGGGGGTACGGAGCAGTACCAGCTCCATCACCAGCAAACCGAAGTCTGGAGTCACTGATGCGGCAGCTTCCTTACCAGTCTAGTGAGTGAGGGCAATAGCTCAGCAGCAGCAGGGACCTGGAGCAGGACCCTTTGAACCAACAGGTGGTGGCCTTCTTGGCCAGCACTCTGCAACCCCATCGTTAGAGATCCGCTGGTACTACTGGGCAGCAAACTGGATGTGTGGCCGCAACTTGCCGAGTTTGCAGTGGAGGGGGGAAAGCTGTCCTGCCCGGCCATTAGTGGCATAGAGAGAGGGTGTTCAGTGCGGCTGGGGGGCATCCTTACCACAAGGAGGAAACCGCTGTCTACGGGAAATGATTGTGGAGCGATGACCTTTGTGTCAAGATGAATCAGGCGTGGTAAATCGGCCATGATTTACACACACCAATGCACTTAGTCGTCAGATTACATCAGCCATGACGCGCCTCACCCAACATTTGAGAAATGAGTCTGGGTTTCAAACTACCTGCCTCGGCCACTATTATGATGCCGCACTCCACCTGATGCCCACACATCTGCTGACATGTTTCTCCATTCTGCCTTCCACCATCTCTACCATGGAATCACTGGTATTGCCACCCACCTCCACAACTCTGTCATTGTGCACTCATGAAACTCTTGCTGCTGCTGCTGTTATTGCTGCTGTGGTTCAAAAACTCTACACCCTGTCATTGTTATAACCTGTCAGTCTCTGACCTCATGCTGCTGCTGTTGCTCCTGCCGGTGAACCACTTCCACACTCTGAAATTGTGCCACTGTCTGACCTCATGATGTGCTGTGGCTACTGCGTGACCTCCACACTCTGTCATTGTGCCACATGTCTGATTCTCATGCTTGCTGTTGTGGTAGCTTCCTGACTCACCACACACGCCTGTCTTTGTGACACTGTCTGAACCTCATGCTGCTGCTGTTGCTTCTGCGTGGCCTCCACACTGTGTTATTGTGCCACTACTGTGGCCTACTCCTGTTTTTGCCCACACTTCAGTAATGTTCTTTGTGCCAATGATCTGACTCATTGCCTGCTGCCATGGACCTACACACTCTGTCCATTGTGCAACTCTGTGGCCTACTCCTGTTTTTGCCTCCTCCAGAACCATCATTGTGCACACTATCTGACCTCATGCTGCTGCTGGGGCTGGTGACGTGCCCTCCACACTCTGTTCATTGTGCCTCTCTGTGGCCCTACTCATGTTATTTGCCACCTCCCAGCAGATTGTCATTGTGGCCTTGTTGACACTCATGCTGCTGCTGTGGCTGCTGCCTGACCTCACACTCGGTCATTGTGGCTCTCTGTTGGCCTACTCCTGTTTATGCCACTCAAGAATGTCATTGTGCCACTGGTCTGACATCATGCTTTGCTGCTGTGGCTGCTGCCGTGACTACACACTCTGTCATTGTGCCACTGCTGACCTCATGCTGCGGCTGTTGCTTCATGCTTGCGACCTCCACTCTATGTTATTGTGATCACTCTGTGGCCTATCCTGGTTTTTCGCCTTCTCCAGAATGTCATTGTGCCACTGTCTGACTCTCATGCTGCTGCTGTGGTGCTGCCTTGACCTCCACACTCTGTTCATGGTGCCACTGTGTTGACCTCATGCTTGCTGCTGTGCTGCTGCCGTGCCCTCCACACTCTGTCATTGTGCCAAGTTGTGACCTCATGCTGCTGCTGTTGCTTCATGCTGTGACTCATACTCTGTCATTGTGCCACTCTGTGGCCTACTCCTGTTTTTAGCCACCTCCAGAATGTCATTGTGCCATCTCTGACCTCATGCTTGCTGTGACTGCTGCCGTCATTCCACACTCTGTCCAGCTGTGCACTCTGTGGCCTACTGATTTTGCCACCTGAGCCCTCTGCTTGTTTTTTTATGCTGGCGCTGCTCCTTATGACTTTATCAGGTAACAATTCCCACTTCAGTTTTTTGGTCAGTTGTGCCCCTGTATAGTGTCCAGGGGAATTTTATAGTGAAGCGATTATGAGTCGGGTGGCAGTCATATGCGTTGTCATACTAAAACACAACATTGTATGAAGACCAAACAAGCTCCCTCTCCATATTATGCTGGCACAACGTTTCTACAAGCACCTGCAGGCTGCTGTGCATGCCTGTGATATAGCTTGTTTTTTAAACGCGATTCGTCCCCAAAGTAATTCGGACCTGAAAATAATTTTGTCGGAAAATTCGCGCGAAGTCTGGTCCCGCGAACTGATTTCTGAGAAATTCGCCCATCTCTAGTGGCATGGAACTTTTTAACAGCAGTAATTATGAGGTTTTAAAAATTTTGAAACAGATAGTGTGGTTTCTGACCACATATCGACATTGGATGTATGAGTATGTCTAATGCCGGTACGAGGTTTGTAGCTGGATCCGCGCTCAAACCTCTATATATCCGGCAGCTGTCATTGTTAATTGCAGCTAACAACCACCGGTATACAGCAGGGAAGGAGCCTGTGCCATCATGCAGCTGTTTAACAACTTAGTATGCTGGGCCATTGTCTGCTTTGTTAAGGGGTTTTATTAAACAGCGCAAGATGGTGCTATTTCTCTAAATGAATGGTGTAACAGGCGTGCCCACTCAAAAGGACAACAAAACCATTACCTGCTCTGTATGATTAATCTCCTAGATGTGATTGATAATATACTAGTTGATTGGCTTATGTTTTTTTTTCGCATTAAAACGTATTTGACATTCTGGAGTGGCTAATAGTATTAGTCATTCTTCAATGCCTTGGCATTTCAGGATTTTTTGCAAGTTTTTAAGGCCCTTAACCTATAGTACAATTTTCAAACTTCCCCATCCTTTACATTAAACCCTCCTTTAATGGTAGCAAAATCTGCGACAAAAGTGACTTCCCGCAAATGGACGTATGGATACGTCCTAAACATCATGTGGACTCAAAAGCGGGGCCCCTACAATTGCAGCATGGAACCTGCTGTATATTACAGCTGGCCCCATGCTTTGTCGGACACTACCAGAGTTCACAATCAACCCCTTGGCTGCCGTAGTAGCAATTGTGGCTACTAAAGGAAAGACAGAGGGATGTGATCGCAGCTGACGATGCTCGCACTAGCCTTTTTTAGGCTTCTGGGCTGTCTGTGATGTCGCTACTCCCTGATGGCATGGCCGAGCATAGTGATTGGCAGTTACAAGATCACTGATACAAGTCCCTTCTGGGGGCAAGTCAAAATAAGGGGCAAAAGTATAAAGTAGGGAAAAATAAAAAAAGTAAAACACAAAATCAAAAAAAAAAATAAAAAAATAAAAACACGTACACCACCCTTTCCCATTTACAAATACTGTGGTTTAACCCACAAGATGAACGTAAAAAAAAAAGTCACAGCAATGCGATTTTTATTTCATTTCATGGAATAAAATGCAATCAAAAAGTCATATAAGAGTATGTTCACATAACGTTTTGGATCTGAAAAACGCATCCAAAAGCGCTGCGTAAATCGCATCCAAAGCGCAACCAACAGTCAGGTACTTGCTTGGCTGCATTTTGGTTGGAACAGAAACGCACCCTATAGTTTTAAATAGGGTTTTTGCTGCAACACACAGATCAAGAATTGACATGACAAGTAGTGATGAGCGATTGTGTCAACAATCGTTATCGAGTCGATATCGGGACACAATCTATCTTGTCGGATAGTTGATTATCGCCAATCACCATTAAAGTCTATGGGAGAGGAACAAAAGCATCATTCTTACACCCATCCACAACAGTAAACTGGATACGTGCTACATCTTAAGCAAGACAATTAGACTATAAAATTCACAGAAAAAAATTCATATGCTAAAATAATTCATTATGTTCAATGGCTAACTGACAACATGAGGACAGCGCAGCCACAGCAGGTACAGGCAGTTAGCAGCGGCTAAGGTGGCCCCTTGACACAAAACAAAACTCGGGTATTGGAAATAGGGCTTATGGGAACTGGCAGGAGACCCCCTATACACTTTTTGCACCAGGGACCAACATCTCGTAAATATGTGGTGGCTGCAAGAACGTCCCAATCCGGGCACGGCGGATGTTCAGTGCAGGGCCCTAAAGGGGTCAGTTGGTCTTCAATGAGCCTTTCTCAAAATTCCTGTATTCTACTGTCAATTGTGTGGGTGCGAACGAAATTGCTCACTTTTGATTTGGAAAGTGGTCAAGGAGGGTGGACTTGGACACCTAGTAAACGCTGTTCATTTTTTTTGCCTTGAAGGCGTAGGGGAAATACGCTTTTTTTTAATAAGACCTTTACTATTGCTTTTTTACAGTCGGGGCATGAGCCTTCTAAAACCAGCAAAGTTTGTCCTTGATGGACCCTCAGAATAAACAGTGCCTGAAGTAAGTTATTATTTGAACCAGTATTTTAGTGATAGTGATTGGACATTGACTATCCTGTCCTTTATTGAGCATGACCCCAAAATCCAAACAGATGCCCTTATGACCTTCAGATTAAAAAAGTGCCAGAAGAAAGTATTATTTGAAACAGTATTTTAGTGAAGTGGACATTGGATAGTCATGGTCCTGTACCGCAGCTTGACCCTCAAACCTACATGACCCACAGATCACAAAGCTGCGGATAAGAACAGTGGTATTTGAACCCACATTTTAGTTGAAGACTGCGAACATTGAATTTATGCCTGTCCAGAACGAGGCATTACCCCAAAACAGTGTCTGACCACAGATTAAAAGCGCCGGAAAAAAAAAGGAGTCTTTGAACCACCATTTTTAGGGTTTAAACATGGACATTGACTATCCCTTGTCTGGACTGCAATATGACCCCAAAAACCGCTGACCACAGGATTAAAAAAGTGTCGGAAGAAAAGTAGTCTTTGAACACCATTTTGTTGACTGAACATTGACATCCATATCCTTGTACCGCAGCCCTGGCATGACCCAATAACGCACAGCTGCCCTTCGCTGGACCATCAGCCTAAACATTTTTCACAATAAGAAATAAACTATATTAAAAAAAAACTAGCTTTCCATTACTGCTGCGGGGTTGCATGTACGAGCTTATTTGCCATTCTACTGGTGACATTGTTCCACCATGACATTTGAATGTGAAGCAAACGAAAAGATGTCCTAGTAGGTCATCGAACGGCGCCTGTCTGAAAATCTGCCATTCACTGTATTAAGTGGGTTGAAGGAAATTACTGATCAAGGCAGGTGAGACTGTAAACATGGATCAAGGAGGTTCCACTTACAGTGGGTGTGGTGAGAGCCAGGGCTGGCGTCAGTCATCTATTAACATGCAGGATCAGCTAGCAGGGCTGGACTTACGCAGTGGGTGTTTGGTGAGAGCCCGGGTTGGCGTCCCGTCATCTGTTTAACACTCGAAGTTTCAGCTGGCCAGGGCCGGACTTACATGTTGGGTGCGGTGAGAGCCAGGGTCTGAGTGTCCGTCATTTATTAACACGCAGGTTCAGCTACTGGGCATCCGGTCATACAGTGGGTGCAGGAGAGCTAGGGCTGGCGTGTCAGTATCGTATTTACCCAGCAAAAAAGGCCATTATGAAGCAGAGAGTAACGAAAACAGTTGTGCTGAAGCAGAGTGCGGAAGCGGACGAAATGTGTGAGCTAAGATCTCCAACCTTCCTCAGTTACACAGTTTAAAACCTGGGATCGCTTCAGAAATCTTCAGCCTCTCATGAGAGAGCTTGCCCCTCCAGTATAGGAGTGCGGTACCAATTGAGCTTCACTTGGAAATGTGATGCTTGACTACGACTGTTCAACCAGGTGCACTTTCTTGTTTCTTTTTCTTCTTTTTACTCAAGGGTGCTGGAGGAAATTGTCTCGTTCTTAGGGTGACTTAGGTGCTCCTCATACTCAGTCCTCTGAATAAACCTAATATGTTCAAAGTCTTTGATACAGTGGTTACTGTTCCTCCGTTTGTTACAATTCAGATGATTATAGCTGTATTTCACAAGCACTATGCCCCCCAAATATTCAAAAACATAACCCTTTGGCCCACTGTTGACAATTGTGAAGAACAAATGTCTGATCAGAAGCCCATTTTTTATAATAAAGACTGTAGTTATAGCTGAATTTCACCATCAACATGACCATCAAATATTATAAAAATGACTTCTCAGCCACTAGTTAATAAAGTGTGAGGGGAGAAGACAATGCACTTAGAACCCACATTTCTGTACCAAAGGACATGTATTATAGTAGTATCAACAGTTCCATGAACCCAAAAACCATTGACAGAGGCTTAAAATTTTCATGAAGAAGTGAGTAAATGGAATACGTTTTTTTCATGAAACCTTGTACAATTAGTGTCTTTTTTCAGTCTCCTAACCGCAAAACCAGCAAAATGACCTTTTGGGCACTCAGAATAAAAATTGCAGTAAGAAATGATCATTTAAAAATTTTTTTTTCAAGAGGACCATTTCCTTTTGAAGAGGAATGTGAAGAAGACCGGCAACTTATCGGTGACCTTGGCGATTGGGGCCACAACATCATCAGAGATCCACGCCTGATTCATCTTGATGAAAGTCAAACAATCCACATTGTCTGTGGAAAGCCGGACGCATTTGTCTGTAATGACTCCTCCAGCTGCTCGGATATGACGCTGGCTGCTGGGCAGGACAACACCTCTATGGCGTGGCGAGCGTGCTCGGGCCATTTATCCATTTTAGATACCCAGAAGTCAATTGGGTCTGGAACACATCCAAAAACATCGGTGTTGAGATGCAGATAGTCGTGCACTATGATCTTAAGCCGGTCTCTGTGTGTTGTATGTGTGCCCTGCATTACATGCGTTGGTGAGGTGGTAAATAAGGATTGCCAGAGATCACCCATTAGGCTTCTGCCACAGTGCTTGCTGCTACTGCTGCCATTACGGCTACTTGGCACTCTACTGCTGTAACGTTGCTGACGTTGTTCCACCGTGACATTTGAAGAATGTGAAGCAGACGCAACAGATGTCTCCAGTTGATCAATCAGCATGGTCTCCAATTCCTGTATTTTACTCTCTATTTGGGTGGGTGGCAGGAAAGTGCTGAGTTTCGCTTTGTAATGGGGATCGAAGAGGGTGGCCACCCAGTAACTGTTAATTTTGATGGCCTTTATGCGAGGATCATGTTGGAGGAAATGGAGCATCCAAGCACTCCTGTGAGAGATGGAACCTTGATTTCGATGGGCACTAGTAAACTGATCTTCCTCGTCTTTCTCCTCCTCCTCAAATCCATGACAACCTCCTTCCAAGGCAGGGATGGCTTTTCGGGATAAGAAATGCTTGCTCTGTACCCGTTATTGGGGGCAAGCAAGGGCAATGACATGGCGGAACCCATCTGTGTTCACCAGACGAAAAGGCAACATTTCCAAGGCCAAAATCCTGGCAATGCCGACATTGGTTTTGGTATGGTTTGGGTAAAATTGTTTCTTCTGCTCCCAACCTGGTAGACAGAAGGCTGGCTGCTAGACTGGGCGCTGTACAGCATGC
>JAODAL010026333.1:0-56952 GCA_025379985.1 Phyllomedusa bahiana | reverse complement strand
GGGTGGGAAGCCAAGCCCCGCTAGCTCAGCCATCAGCTCTTTTCTGCATTTTTACTGTATTTTGAACTGTCCCGCCTTTGATTCTGATTGGTCAATAGTTCTCCATAGGTTTTAATGGTTCACTGTCGCTCCTATTCCGATTGGCCGGTTTATGCCGACCAATGAGAATAGCTTTCTGATTTTGAATTACTGTATTTCCCGGCAAATTCCAATATCCTAATTCTTGAATTAGGATATTGGAAAGTGATTTTGTTTTATGTATTTTTTATTTTTTAGGTTTCAGCTCTTTATAAAGGCGATTTTTGATTCATACTCCACACCGACATGTGGTATGATTTCTCGCTGTTCTCCAGCCTGTCTCGCATCGGAACAGATTTTCGGCGCAGTCCCGCACATCGGCCATGTCCCCGCACAGCGCCCATGTCCCCGCACCGCGCCCATATCCCCGCACTGTACCCCACACACTGGCGAGGCGCAGGGAACTTTTACCCGCATGTACGAGCGCACCTCCTCGGACGGCGAATCATAGGTGCAGCGCCGCACTGCGCCTCAGTAACGCACTGCGCCTCAAACACTGGTGAGGAGCGGCGGACTTCACATTGGATGTATGAGCGCGCTCCAGTGCCGACATAAATCAGGCGCAGATTTCGCCGGAAATCCGGCGGAAAGGTGCGCCTCGACGTGGCGAGATTCATACATGTCGCCCAATGTGTCTTTTGTATAGAAAATCCACTGGTTGTAATGTAATTATCTTAGTAAAAATGCAGATGCTCTCCACCTGCAGCCGGAATGAAAGAAGGCTGCCTGCTGAGCTTATCTTCTCTCCTGAGCAAATAAGAGGGAGAAATAAAACTCATATAGCTTGTGCACAATACACTTCTCCTCTGTGGATTAGCAAAACAATGTTTGCTCAACTACAGAGACTCAGTATCAGGAACGTGCATGGAGTGATGACTCACAGAGGAGGTACTTGTTTTTTTAAACAAGGCTCAACAGGGGAGTATCAGCGTGTTAGGTAAGGAATTCACTTCTTGGCAAGACCCCTTTAAGACACATTTCTGGTGCAATTACATTAGTAAATGAGGGCCATTGTGATAGCACTTGTGCTAAAGATGTTCCATTTTTGTCTCATGTGTCCACAGATCATTTTTCCTGGCGCAAATTTTAGATGGGCCACATATTTTCTTCTTTTTTAACAGCAGCATTGTTGTTTTCTTTTCTTGAAAAGTATTCCTTGTCACTGTGTTTCCAATAGTAGACACATGCAGTTTGTAGAGTCTTCTGTATTGTAGGCCTTTGCTGTTACCCTTGGGTTTCAGACTTTTATTTTAGGATTGTCGGTTGTACTTTTGGAGTGAATTTAACAGGATGTCCACTCCGAGCGTAGAGTAGCAACAGGCCTTTATTCCCCCCCCCTTGTAGACAATCGGGCAGATTTATCAAGGCAGTTGCGCCAGAATTGTGGCTCAATTTGCGCCAAAAAAACATCTTTTTGCCACATTTGCTATGTGTTTTAGACAGTTTCAGGCACTTCTGTGCCTTGTCTGACAAAGGGGGTGTGGCTCTGTAAAAGGGTGTGTGGTTTCAAGGAAAGGGGGCGTGGTTTAAATGAGACAAAAAATGTGCCAGAATCTGCGACCAAATTCTGGCGTAAAAGTAAGCCAACTTAAAGATGGTACAAACTTAGACTAGACAGTTTTAACCTGCACCAGATTTATCAACACTATGATAAATGTGGCGCATTATAAGACTGTCTAGTCTAACTTTACACTGTCTAAAAGTAAGACACTATTGATAAATCTCTCCCAATGTGTCCAACTGGGGATGGAAAAAGACTCAGACTCATGCCTTTGCAGCCTTATCCAGCATCATGCATTTCTGTAAAGGTATGTTCATACATTGATTTTTAAGGAATTCTGTGTGGATTTCACCTAGGATTCCACATTAAAATCTTTGTGAAACCAACTCCTATTAATTAGCATGGACAGTCCGTGCTGTAGTTCACAAGTGTCCATTCTTTCAAGTGAATCCTGCTTGGAGTTGCTTCAATCAGAAGTGACATGGGCTAGCCCCATTAAAATGGCGCTAACTGGGAGTCATTAACACAGAGGTTTACTTTTGCTCCATGCAGGTCCAATGTTTATTCAATTTGATTAATATAAGACAAGAACAGTGCAATTGTTTGTGTGTTGCTTGGCCCTATTAACATGTAGATTTTGGTATGGAGAGCACACAAAATCCACACCAAAATATGCATGATTTCTTCACCAAAATTTGCATGAAACTCATGTGGAAAACATCAAACCATCTAATTAGGAATCGGTGCTGTAGCTTGCATTGTGAATTTTTGCAAAATAGATTTTGCAGTCCACTGTACGGAAAACATGTTACTTATTCTGTGTCGGCAAAGGCAAATCCATCATACCACATTGTGTTACTATTTAATACAGACCTGCAGGTAACTTTAAGGGGTTTTCTCACCATGATGTTTCACTGAGTCACAGGCAGCTTTTCATCCACATGCTGTGGGTGGTTCTCTAGCAGTGATTAGCATATTTAGCTTCTCTATAGCTACGTAAGTCCACATAAAAAAATGTAAGTAGCACTCACCCCTCAGGAGTCTTTAAATACAGGCAGTCCCCGGTCTACATACAGGTTAGGGACTGTAGGTTCGTTCTTAAGTTGAATGTGTATGTAACTCGGAACCAATATATTTAGTACATGTATGGTGTATATGTATGGTGTGTATGGTGTGTAATTATAGGCAGGTATATGTCCCCATAGCAGGAATATGTCCCCCATAGCAGGTAATAGGCAGGTATGTCCTCCATAGGCAAGTATATGTCCCTCATAGGTAGGTATAGGCAGGTATGTCCCCCATAGGCAGGTATATGTCCCTCATAGGTAGGTATTGGCAGGTATGTCCCCCATAGCAGGTATATGTCCCCCATAGATAGGTATAGGCAGATATGTCCCCCATAGATAGGTATAGGCAGGCATGTCCCCCATAGATAGGTATAGGCAGGCATGTCCTCCATAGGTAGCTGTAGGCAGGTATGTCCCCCATACGTAGCTATAGGCAGGTATGATTCCCATATGCAGCTATAGGCAGGTATGTTCTCCATAGGTAGGTATAGGCAGGTATGTCCCCCATAGGCAGCTTTAGTCAGGTATGTCTCCCATAGGCAGCTATAGGCAGGTATGTCCCCCATAGGTAGCTATAGGCAGGTATGTCCCCCATAGGTAGCTATAGGCATTTATATCCCCCATAGGTTGGTATAGGCAGGTATGTTCCCCATAGGCAGCTATAGGCAGGTATGTTCCCCATAGGCAGGTATAGGCAGGTATGTCCTCCATAGGCAGCTTTAGGCAGGTATGTCCCCCATAGGTAGCTATTGGCAGGTATGTCCCCCATAGGTAGCTATAGGCAGGTATGTCCCCCATAGGCAGCTATAGGCAGGGCTTATTAAAAAATAACAAATACAAATACTCACCTCACTCCCCCACTGCTCCGAGGCTTACCTTCGGCTCCGCTCTCAGTCTTCTGGCGCAAGCCGATGATGTCCTCAGGCCGCGCAGGCAGCGTGATGACATCGCGCACTGCCTGTGCCGGAGACTCCGGAAGGTCGCATGTCTGCGGAGCAGGGAGCGCTCGCTCTCTGCTCCGCAATAGAGGCTTTGGCTCTATGCGCTCCGGGAGGAGTCGCGTACAGCCGAAGCAATCCCCGCTGGTGCTCGGGCCATGGCAGTGCCCGGACGCTGACGGGGACCGGAGAGTCAGCTGCATGTGCTCCCAGGAGTCGCATGTAGCTGCGAAGATCACTGACAGCACCCGGGCCACCGCAGTGCCCGGACGCTGTCAGCTGTCCCTGGCTTGCGTCGTTCCAGTCCACGTTCGTAACTAGGGGACAGACATAAGTCGGAACTACGTAAGTCGGGGACTGCCTTTACTTTATTGTGGAACCCTGGATACATGTATGGCTGTATGGTCGGATCACCGGCGGCTCGCCGGTTAAGGTATAAACTTGTATGTCCAAAGACGATAATAGATCCAGCAGTTGAACCCCTTAACGACCTTGGGCGTATCCATATGTCCAGGTCGTTTGGGGGTTAACGCCCCTGGCCTTTTGTATACGGCCTTAGTATCGCGCGAACTCTCACGCAGAGTGCGCGCGATCGGCGCGGGGTGTCAGCTGTATATTACAGCTGACATTCTGCACCATCGGCCCCGACTCCGGATCACTCCGGGGGGGTGGGGGGTGGCGGATAAACCCGTAATTATTGCGACAATCCGGTCGCAATAACTAAGAGAGACGCAGGAGGATATCGCTCCTCCAGCGGCTCTGTCGGCGGCAGCAGCCCACGGATAGGGCGAGCCGTGCAGCTCCTGCCTCCTTACAGACACCACTGAAGGCAGAGAATGCCTTCCAGGTTGTCTGTGACGTCACGACGCCCGGCCGTGCCCTGTGGGCAAGACCCGGCATCGTGATTGACAGTTGTCATAGGAACCAGTCATAGCAACAAGCTATGCACTGATTCCTATTGAATGAGAGATCTAAAGATCTCTCATTCAAATCCCCTATGGGGAAAAGTAAAATAAAAATGTGAAAAAGTTAAAAAAGTAAAAAAAAGTGAAAAACAAGTAAAACACAAACACGAAAAATAAAATAAAAAATACGTACACGGCCCTTTTCCCCTCTACAAACGGCAATCACCCCAAAAAAGATCAAAAATAAATAAAATACCCATATTTGGTATCGCCGCGTGCGTAATGACCTGCCCTATAGATCTGTCTTGTTAATTAACCCGTACGGTGAACACTGTAAAAAACAAAAACAAAAAAACAATCACAGAATTAAGATTAAAATGTCAGTTCATCCCGCAAAAAAAAATTCCTTATACAGCTCTGTATACGGAAAAATAAAAAATGTATAGGTCTCAGAAGATGGCGATGCATATAAATATTGTTTTACACACATAAAAAACATTTTCCTTTTTTTTTTAAAGTGCTTCAACATAAAAAAAACAATATAAATAGGGTATCGCCATAATCAGAGCGACCCAAAGAGTAAAGCTAACTTATCACGGTTACTGCACGGTGAGCCCTGTTAAAAATAAAAATAAAAAACACTACTAGGATTGCAGTATTTTCTTCACCCTGGCCTCCAAAAAATGGATTTAAAAGCAATCAAAAAGCCTTGTCCCCCCAAAAATGATACTAATAAAAACGTCAACTCCTCTCGCAAAAAACAAGTCCCTACACAGCTCCAAGCACAGAAAAATTTAAAAGTTATGGCTCTCAAACTATGGTGATGCAAAAACGTATTTTCCTGTTTGAATAAAAGTGTTTTTATTGTATAAAAGCAGTAAAACATAAAAAAATATACAAATTGGGTATCGGTGTAATCGTATTGACCGGCTGAGTAAAGCTACCATGTCATATATACCGTACAGTGACCGCTATAAAAAATAAAAATAAAAAACACTACCAAGATTGCTGTATTTTGTTCAAAACATCTCACAAAAACCTTAATAAAAAGTGAACATAGCATCATATGCACCACATAATGGAACCAATAAAAACTTCAACTCATCCCGCAAAAAACAAGCCCATACACAGCTCTGCACACAGCAAAATAAAAAAGTTATGGCTGTCAGAATAGGACAACATAAAAACGCAATTTTTTATAGACGTATTTCTACTGTGTAAAAGTAATAAAACAGAAAAAACTATATAAAATCTATATCATTGTAAGTGTACCGACCCCCATAGTAAAGTTATCACATCATTTACACTGCACGGCGAATGCTGTAAAATTGAAACTCAAAAAACAATGACTGAACTGCGTTTTTCCCCCCATTTTCATTGCCCAATGCTAAAAAAAAACTATGGAACACCTGTGCATCCAAAATGCACAGTACACCCCTAGATGAGATCCCTGATGGGTGTTGAATCCAAAATGGGGCGACTTCTGGAAGGTTTCACCTGTTCTGCTACTTTGGGGGCTTTGCAAATGCGACATGGCCCCACCAAAATCTGCATTCCAAAAGACAAATAGCTCTCCCTCCCTTATACGCCCTGCCATGCGCTCACACAGCAGTATACACCCACATGTAGGGTATTTCCAAACTTGGAAGAAATTGCTTAACAAAGTTTTACGGTTCTTTTTTCCAGGATTCCTTGTATATGTGAAACATTTTAAGCTAAAATTGCAGATTATTGGAAAAAAAATTTTTTTTTTCTTTTCACAGCCTTATGCTAAAAAAAATTTGTGAATCACCTGTGGGGTCTATATACTCAATGCACCCCTGGATATATTCCTTAAGGGGTGTAGTTTCCAATATGTGGTCTATTTAGGGGTGTTTATTAAGTTTTAGCACCTTAGGGTGTCCCCAAACCTGAAATGGCGCCTAAATAAAATCGTATTGAAAATGAGACCTCAGAGTCCGGTAGGTGCTCCTCCTATTCTGGGGCTTATGGGTGAGCCAAATACTGCACTAGGGCCACATATGGGATATCTCTAAAAACGGCAGACCTGGGGGAATTGATATTAAGTTGCATTTACCTAGTCACATTTACCGTATTCCAGTGAATAATGGATAAATAATGAAAATCTGCAAAAAAAAGTGAAATTTTGAAATTTCACCTCCACTTTGCTTTAATTTCTGTGAAATATCTAAAGGGTTATCAAACTTCCTAAATAGTGTTGTAAATACGTTAAGGGGTCTAGTTTCTTAGATGGCATTATTTATGGGGTATCTAACAAGCAGGCCCCTCAAAGCCACGTCAGAACTGGAGTGGTCCCTAAAAAAATGTATATTGCAAATTTTCTGAAATTGTGAGAAATTACTACTAAATTTCTAAGCCCTCTAATGTCGTAAAAAAAAAAAAAAAAGACATTTAAAAAATGATGCCAACCTATAGTGGACATATGGTAGATGCTAGTTATAAACTATTTTGTGGTGAATAATTATCTGTCTTGCACGCAGAAATTTTGCAACTTTCAAAATCGCAAATTTTTCCAAATTTTCATGAAATTTTGATATGGATACAAATTTCTTACTAACTTAAAGCACAATGTGTCATGAGAAAACATTCTCTGAATCACATGGATAGGTAAAAGTGTTAAAAAGTTATTCTCACATAAATGGACACATGTCAGATTTCAAAAATAGGGCTGGGTCAGGAAGGCCAAAACAGGCTGGGTCCTTAAGGGGTTAAAAGCCTTAATCATTTATTGTGTAGGCACCACAATAGAACAGATAAAAATCTGTGCATGGCGTCGGGTGACGCGTTTCAGGCTCATCTGATTTGGGATTAGGGATTTTAAACTGCTGGGTCTATTATTGTCTTTAGACATACAAGTTTATACATCTCTGTGACTAGCTGAGACATTACAAAGACATATGTGCAGGAGATTTAATCTGTGTAAACAAAGCTACAAGTGTTGTCTATGTGTAGAGAAATTTGGTAAGGAAGAAGCAAAAGGAGTGTGGAGTTATTTTCACTGTTTATAATATATCAAGACTATAAAACTAAATTAATATTTTCTCATTACCATCCAAAAGTTTCTGAAAGTTTTTACTAATGTTATTTGTGTAAATAAAAGAATAGGAATGTTTCAATTTAAATGAGGAATGTTGGAACTAAATTAGTGACATATGCTTTATCACATAGAACTTATATATAGGGTTAGGTTTACATTAGGACTGCAGATATAGCAAAGATAAACTTGACAGATAACACACCATGATATCACAGCACGAAAAAGTTTTTCAATGCTTTGAGTGGCTTTTGTTTTAATCTAAGAACAGAGAATACAGAAAGCTGTTACATCACAGTTAAAATAGACTGTGCTACATCCATAGGTATCTTATGTGTCCCATATCCATATGGGAAGTACAGTGCAATGTTCAGGCTCACAAGCTTAAAAGCATCAAAAAATGAGTCATTGTTTAAGTCCCGTTTTTATGTTAAAATTTTTTTAGGAATTTTTTTTTTTACATTTTTCATATCACTTTCAACATTTTTTAATAATTCTTAAGTCTTGCAGTTTTCACGTTTGCCACTAGGTTTTGTTTGCACTGCTTTAACAGCAGTCAGAGAGATGCTTTACAGCAGCTTCATGCACATAGGCGACTTAAAGGCGTTGTCTCACTACATTGAATCATCATACCTTATTCCTGTTTTCTTGATTTCACTTTGAATTTAATTTGGGGCCGTGTTTTCTGGCTTCCACTAGGCTGCAGTAGAAGCCAGGTCTATAGCTATTGCAACCAGTGCTGACAGCCTATCAGGATAGTTCAAACAGGTCTGTAGCTATAGGAGCTGATGCAGCCCATACAAGAGGTGACATCTCAGAACAGGTAGCACACTGTTAATGGACATATATTGCAAAGTGACTTGTTTTTGCAAGATCTTTAATATAAAAAGCAATCCTTGTAGTGAGACAATCCCTTTAAGACTGACTCAGTGTCAGTTTTCTAGTCATGCTCCGGGACCTGGGAATAAGTCACTGTGCAGGGAGGTGAAAAGGTGAAATGTGACTGACTATCTCCTCTTGTGACTGGTGGATCCTGTGTTATCTATACCAGGGCCGTCTCTTCCATTGGGCCAGGTAGGCCAGTGCCCAGGGGCCCGCCGGAGCTCAGACACAGCTCTTTCCGCCCTGCCTGCGCTTAGTTACTTGTCCCAGGCTGCGCAGGCAGGGCAATGCTGGCTGCGGTGGTCAGAGAGCAGGGCGGCCCCTCGCTATGCCGCTCCTGCGCTTTACAGTTTACAGCGCAGGCTGGGGCGGCGCCGCCTTTATTCACAGAGGCGCCGCCCCAGCCTTGCGCTTGTTGAAACAGTAAAAAACTGGCGCAGCAATTGCTTAGGTGCCCCTTTCAGGGGGTGGCACGGCAGGAGTTTTTTTTTTTTTTCTTACTTTTTTTCCCATCTGCTGGGGTTGAGGTTTTTGTGCATATGGTGGACTGTCCTTACATTGTTAATACAATTGTGCTGGGGGGGGTGTAAAAATTGTGCTGGGGGGGGTATAATTAACATGTGTGGGGGGGGGGGCTGAATACTATGTGCTGGGGGGAGGGGTGAGATACGTGGGTGTTGGGAAGGGTGGAGAGATGTGGTTGTTATTGAATCCTATTCTGTGTTATCCTACCTGCGGCGTTGGGTATCTCAGCCTATACTGTGATATCACTCACCTGCTTGTGATGTGTATCTAAGCCTATCAGTATTATCCCCATGTGGCGCTGTGTATCTAAGCCTATCATGTTTATCCCACCCTGCTGGCGCTTGTATCTAAGGCCTATCCTTGTGTTATCCCACCTGCTGGCGATTGGGTATTAAGCCTATCCTGTGTTATCTACCTGTGGCGCTGTTTATCTAAGCCCTATCTAGTGTTATCCTATCTGCTAGCGTTGATTACCTAAGCCTATCGGTTATTATCCCACCTGCTGGCGCTGGTTGTGTATCTAAGCCTATCCTGTGTGATCTACTGCTGGCGTTTTGGGTATCTAAGCCTATCCGGTTGATCCACAGCTGGCGTTGGGTATCTAAGCTATCCTGTGTTATCATACTGTGGTGTTGAGTATCTAACCTATTTCCAGTGTTTATCCTACCTGCTAGGTGTGAGTATCTAAGCCTATCCTGTGTTTATCCTACCTGCTGGTGTTGGTATCTAGCCTATCTTGTGTTATCCTACCTGCTTTTCCTGGCGTCTTGCGCATTATAGTGATTGTGCTTTACTGTAGAAGCATGTGCTGGCCGGCGTGTACTTCTTTAGCGGTGTGTGCCGCGCCCATAGACTTTTACATGTCATTTTATTCCGGGCGCGCAAGTACACATTGGGGAAACCAGCAAGTAATCAAAGCTTTCAGTGAGAAGCTATGAATTAACTTGTATTTGCGGGCTGTTACTACGGGTGCATTGCACTAGAGGGTGATACCACTATATGGTCACTATATGGGGGTAATTTACTGTCTGTAGAGCCTGTGATACATGGTACCTACAACTATATGGTACTCTGTATGGAGGTAACATTACAGTCTGCAGAGACTGTGTACACTGGTGTCTACATCTATTGGTCACTGTATGGAGGTAATATACTGTCTGCAGTGGCCTGTTGTACACTGGTATTCTGAGCACTATATGGTCACTGTATGGAGGTCATATACAGTCTGCAGGAGCCTGTGTTAACACTAGTATATACCGCTATATGGTCCACTGTATGTGGTAATATACAGTCTGCAGAGGCCTGTTGTACACTGTAGCTACCACTATTGGTCACGGTATGGAGGTGAATATGCTGTCTGCAGTAGCCTGTGTACACTTGGTGTCTTACCACTATATGGTCACTGTTTGGATGGGTAATATTCATCTACAGAGCCTGTGTACACTGTAGCTACCACTATATGGTCACTGTTGTATGGAGGTAATATACAGTTGCAGAGCTCTGTACACTGTGTGTCTTAGCACTATATGGTATCAGTATGGAGGTCATATACAGTCTGGCAGAGCCTGTTGTACATGGTAACTACACTTTGTGGTGACTGTAGGGAGGTATATAAAGTCTGCAGAGCCTGTGTACCTGGGTGTTACCATTATTTGGTCACTGTATGGAGGTTATAATACCGTCGTAGAGCTGTGTTCACTGGTCTCTCCCGACTATTTGGTCACTGTTATGGACGATAATATACAGTCTGCAGAGTGTGTACACTGGGTGTCTACCACTATGATGGTCATGTTTATGGAGATAATATTACAGTCTGCGGCCTGTTGTACACTGGTCTCCAACCACTTATGGTACTGTATGGCGAGAATAATATTCAGTCGTGCAGAGCCTGTGTACAACTGGTCTCTACCACTATATGGTCCCTGTATGGAGAGTAATAACAGTTGCAGACGCCTGTTGTAGCACTGGTGTTACCTTCTATGGCTATTTGTATGTATGGAAATATTGGTTGCAGTTGTAGTGGTTTAGGTTCCGGCCACAGTTTGGCTGTATCTCCCCAGCTCTTCCTGGAGCTGAATAGGTTCTCAACGTCTAGGAGAAGCTGGGTAACAGCAAACCCTATAATTGCTTTCTTCTAGGCTGTTACATTTGGTTATAGTGGGAGTGGCGTTTGCAAAGGGGGTGTGGCTTATTGTTAAAAGGGTTGAGTGGTAATGCAAATTGTTAATGGGGGCGTATATTCAGTTTGTGCCTAGGCAGCACGGACCTTAAATACACCCTGATGGCGGGCAGTCCTTCATACTTCCCCAGCGGGCTGCTGGGGAATGAAGTTTTTTTTAGTGCTGCGACGCGCAGCCGGCGGCCAAACGTGAATGGCCTCTACAAAAATAGCTCCGCCTCCACAACTAGACGGGCACCAAAGAGGCTGAGCAGCAGACTGACGGGCACCAGCCACCAGGCCAGCCACAGCACGAGGTATGGCCCGAGTTGGGGGGGAGGGGAGGAGGGAGGGTGGCAGTGACTTAGGCTATGTACTCACGGCTTAATTGCGGGACCGAATTTTGCCCCGCAATTACGACCGTTGTGGAGGGGGGGCGAGGGAGGGGGGAGGCGGGGGGTTAAGCGGGGGCTGGCACTTCGCCGGCCCATAGACTATCTCTGCTAGCGGGCGTATACGCCGCCTAGAAAGTGACATGTCAATTATCTCCCCCCCCGGCGGGATTCGCCGGGCGGGCGGAAGAGGAGAACGTAATCCATTGTTCTCTATGAGAACTGTGATTTACGTAATGAATGGGACGTTTTCGGCAGTAGTAAATGGCGCACTTCGGCGCGTAATTATGGGACCGAAATACGGGCCCATTTTAAGCCGTGTCTGAACATGGCTTAATGTCACTGTCCCCACTATAGGACCATGTCATTGTCTGTCCCCCACTCGTTTGGCCATTCACAGTGAATTGGCCATATGGGTGGGGGACAGTGAACTTGGCCATATTGACGTGGGGGACAGTGATCACGGCATATGGGTGGGGGACAGTGACATGGTCATATGAGTGGGGGAAAGTGACACGGCCATATGGGTGGGGGACAGTGACAAGGCCAAATGGGTGGGGGACAGTGACAAGGCCATATGGGTGTGGGACAGTGACACGGCCATATGGGTGGGGGACAGTGACACGGGCCAAATGAGTGGGGGACAGTGACACGCCAAATGACGTGGGGACAGTGGCACGGTTCAGATGGGTGAGGACAGTGCCACGGCCCATATGGGTGGGGGGGACAGTGACCACGGCCAAATGTGGGGGGGAGTCAGTGACACGGCAATATGGGTGGGGGGACAGTGACCGGCTTCTGGGTGGGGGACAGTGACATGGACATATGGGTGGGGGACATGTGACTTGGCCATATGAGTGGGGGACAGTGAAACGGCCATATGGGTGGGGTACAGTGACACGGCCTATATGGGTGAGGGACAGTGACACGGCCAAATGAGTGGGGGACAGTGACACGGTCATATGGGTGGGGACAGGTGACACGGACCATATGGGTGGGGGACAGTGGACACGGCCCAAATGAGGTGGGGGATCAGTGACACGGCCATATGGGTGGGAGGACTGTGACACGGCCATATGGGTGGGGGACGTGTCATCGGGCCATATGGGTGGGGCAGTACACGGCCATATGGTGTGAGGGACACGTGACACGGCCCATATGGGGTGAGGGACAGTGACACGGCCATATATGGGTTGGGGACAGTGACACGGCCATTTGGGTGAGGGACAGTGACACGGCATATGGGTGGGGGACAGTGACTGGCCATATGGGTGGGGGTTCAGTGACACGGCCATAGGGGTGGGGGACAGTGACACGGCCATATGGGTGAGGGACAGTGACACGGCCATATGGGTGAGGGACAGTGACACGGCCATATTGGTCGGGGACATTGAAACGGCCATATGGGTGGGGGACAGTGACACGGCCATATGGGTGGGGGACAGTGACAGGGCTATCATGTAACATCTGCTTGTAGTCAGCCAGCCTTCCTGACCTGTGTCACTGTCCCCCAGAGTCTCTTATCATATAGTAACTGCTATGTGGCCCGGCCATTACTATATGATAACAGAGATCTGGGGACAGTGACACGGGTCAGGAAGGCTGGCGGACTACAAGCAGAAGCTACATGACTTAATGTGTGCCCACAGGCCAGTCCCTGCAGCAGCTCCTAAGTTATATAAATTACTACGTGGTCTGGTTGGGGGCACAGGATGGCTGACCACATGATGGAGGGGCTATATGGGTCATGGTCAGCCATCCTGTGTCCCCAGACCAGACCACGTAGTAATTTATATAACTTAGGAGCTGCTGCGTGGCCTGGTTGGGGGGCCCAGTGCACAGCTCTGCCCAGGGGCCCATAATGCTGTTAAGACGGCCCTGAACCCAACCACGGGTCAAAATGCGATGTGTGAATGCGGGCAAAGACTGTGCAGGAGCGTAAATGGCATCAGCGCCACCCGCCTCTGCTGCTGTGCCCAGGTCTGTGAGGACCGCCAGAGCTGCCCTAAGCAATGCCCCCTGCCCATTGCCAGCTCCTGTCTTCAGACAGCTGCAGGGTTGGGAGTTCAGGATTGAAGTGACCTGAAAGTCGCACTACAGTCGCAGACAGAAGGTAGGAATCGCAGAGCGCGGCGCTGGCTGTGACCCCGGAGCCTCGGGGCGGGGGTGAGGGCGGAGAGGAGGCCGGGCCGGGGCCGAGAGGAGGCCGGGCCAGACCGGGAGAGGAGGCGGGGACGGAGCTCAGCGACTCTCAGGGAACAAAGAGCCGGATCTGGGGAGCAGCGCCCGGGACGGAGGCAGCGCCGGCTCCGGATGACGATGGTCGGGGCAGGGATCCTGGTCGCGGGCAGCATGGACGGGAGGCGGCCCGAGCTGTGAGCGCTCCCCGGCACCTGATGAGCGGCAGGCCGCGGCTCTGAGCTCCGAGACATGGCGGCCGCGATCAGCTACAGCCCGCCGTGGTGGGTGACGCTCCTGCACCGGCTGCCGCACCTCAGCCTCAAATGGGAGTTCATCAGCGGAGACTTCATGCCGGAGGACAGCGACTACCAGCAGGTGAGGGCGGCGCCGGAGCGGACAGGGGGGACCGGCAGGTGAGGGCGGCGCCGGAGGACAGCGATTACCAGCAGGTGAGGGCGGCGCCGGAGCGGCAAGGGGGGACCGGCAGGTGAGGGCGGGGCCGGAGCGGACAGGGGGGGGACCGGCAGGTGAGGGCAGGACCGGAGCGGCAAGGGGGGGAACCGGCAGGTGAGGGCGGCGCCGGAGCGGACAGGGGGGGAACCGGCAGGTGAGGGCGGCGCCGGAGCGGACAGGGGGGGACCGGCAGGTGAGGGCGGCGCCGGAGCGGACAGGGGGGGAACCGGCAGGTGAGGGCGGCGCCGGAGCGCACAGGGGGGACCGGCAGGTGAGGGCGGCGCCGGAGCGGACAGGGGGGACCGGCAGGTGAGGGCGGCGCCGGAGCGGACAGGGGGGGAACCGGCGGGTGAGGGGGGCCCCGGGGCGGACAGGGGGGGGCCGGCAGTGGGGCCCGGCGCCGGAGCGGACAGGGGGGGACCGGCAGGTGAGGGCAGGACCGGAGCGGACAGGGGGGGGGGGGACCGGCAGGTGAGGGCGGCGCCGGAGCGGACAGGGGGGGACCGGCAGGTGAGGGCAGGACCGGAGCGGACCGGGGGGGGGGACGCGGTAGGTGAGGGCAGGACCCGGAGCGGCAAGGGGGGGGGAACCGGCAGGTGAGGGCGGCGCGCCGGAGCGGCAAGGGGGGGGAACCGGCAGGTGAGGGCGGCGCCGGAGCGGCAAGGGGGGGGAACCGGCAGGTGAGGCCGGCGCCGGGGCGGCCGGGGGGAACCGCAGGTAGGGCGCAACAGTGTGAGGGCGGTGCTGGAGTGGAGGGGGGGCCGGCAGGTGAGGGCGGTGCTGGAGTGGAGGGGGGGCCGGCAGGTGAGGATACCACTGGGGGCAGCAGGTGAGACACTTCTGCGGGCTCTGCTGGGGGCAGCGCTGCCATCTTATGCCGGGGGTGTGCGCATGTGTATATGGCTGCCAGGCTGCTCCATAGGTTATTCCTCTTTGTCACTGCTGCCATGGCCGCGGCTCTCTCCTCCTGACTGTGCTGTTATAGTGTTATTACAGTCCCCTGTCCCTGAGAGCTCTGCATGGCGCCTGCATCGTGCTGTATATCTCACATGTTATACCCGGGTCATGTATTGGACGCCTCATACATGTAATATATACATATGTCACACATGCCTGGCGCACAGATCTGTTCTACCTACACACGTTGTAAATCCATCCTATATATCCATCATATACATATGTACTGTCCATCACTCATACCCTTGTTCTATGGTCCATGCAGGGAGCTTCCGTATATGTCGTATTACATGGACTGTACATTATTCATACATGTCTCCTCTATACATACATATGCCATTCACCCACCATACATGCACTGTACATAGGACGTGTCCGCTCCATCCTCGTGGCTGCTTTGTGTTCAGTTTGCAGCCTCCGAGGTCCCAGCATGGCGGCTCCTGTAATGTTATGTCATTTGGAAAACCTCTGTTTAAAGGGCCAGATGCATCAGACAAGGGTCTGGCTCTCATACTGTGACTGGGGGTCCGGCCCTGAGACCCATCCTGACGGCTGCTCGGAGATTCGGTAATGGTTGCCTTCACCCTGCAACTGGTGCAAAGGGGCATTAAAGGAAGGGGGCACAGCATTGTCTGTTAGTGTAAGGCTCCTTTAAGAATCAGCGGCTAAAGGGTTAACCCTTGAGAACATCTGTTTTCCTGGTTAGTTTTGTTGGAAATCAGAGCCGAAGGATGGGGGTGGGGGCTGCTCCACCAGAGGCAAATACAGACCATGGGGGTGGGGGCTGCTCCACCAGAGGCAAATACAGACCATGGGGGTGGGGGCTGCTCCACCAGAGGCAAATACAGACCATGGGGTTGGGGGCAGCTCCACCAGAGGCAAATACATACAATGGGGATGGGGGCTGCTCCACCAGAGGCAAATACAGACCATGGGGATGGTGGCTGCGTCCACCATGAGGGGCAAAATACGACCATGGGGGTGGGGGCTGCTCCACCAGAGGCAAATACAGACCGGCTCTGCAGAGGCACATTCTCCATACCTGCTGCTGGCTCATCACAGGCTACTGCCCTCTGCTATCTGCTCCATGTACTGACCTACCAGAGGACCTAGGGCACAGGTGTCAAGCTGCGGCCCTCCAGCTATTGGGAAACTACAACTCCCATCATGCCCATTGTTATAGATTATACAAATGTATGATGGGAGTTGTAGTTTCCCAACAGCTGGAGGGCCGCAGATTGACACCCCTGACCTAGGGCCATGGTCCTGGTGGGGGAGGGGGTCACACGTTGTTCATTCAGCCGTCAGCCCCCAGGGTATAACTCATGGTTTCACCAAGTTTTGGAGCCGGCTCTGAGGAAAAGCTAAGGGTCCGTCCACACGGCAGGGGTTTTCGGATCAGATTTTTAGACGGTTTGCGGATTTGGAAACCACCGGAAAACTGTCAAGAAACCGTCCCCATAGACTTTAATAGAAAGTCTGTTCAGTAGTCCACACTAAATGGAATTTCAGCCGCCGCGCCCGAAACTTGACATGACATCTCCACCTGTTTTCATGGAAGGTGTGCAATTCAATGGTTATGGGGGACGGCGATTCTGCAAAATGGGGACTGAATGTCCCCCCCCCCCCCCCCCCCCCCCCCCCCCAAAGCCATCATAAGACGACAAAATATAGTCCCGATTCTAAAGCAGAAGTCAACCAGCATTGTACATATGCCGCGTGGCCGTACCCTAATAGTACAAACAAGCAGGCTGCACACTTAGGGGGTTCACATATTTACAGCTTAATAACCTTCGGTGGCTGCATTGGATCAAATATGTTACATAATACAATCTGATGCCGCATCCGTTGAGGTCCATGGCCCCCGTTTCACCCCCTATCCTGTAGGTCCCATCCCCCCCCCCCCCACCCCCCCTAGTCCTGTAGGTCCATCGCCCACCCTACCCCTCCTGTAGGCCACTCGCCCACATTTCAGCCTATGAAGCATCGGAGCGGATGCATCCCGCTTGCTGCACGCAGCATCATCTTTCGCTGTAGCTCCACATCTTCATCCATCTGGGGAATAGAGCTATAAGTATATTCCAGGTCTGGGCACATCAGCTTGACGGTAGAGATCCTGACTCCATGAGACCAGAGAATCTCGGGATGACCAATGTGTCTGACAGTGGAGAGAACTGTCCATTGTCCCTAATGGAGGAGACTTGTTCTTGGCCACAAGATCCCGGTTGGTTGTCTGATGCAGCTGGCACCTTGGTCACGTTGATGAGCCCATATAGCCTGCAATCATGGCGTTGGTCGGTGACTGATGTGGCCCTATGTAATGCAGCATTTCTGAACAATCTAGATCAGGGGTCCCCAACTCCAGTCCTCACGCCCCACCAACAGGTCAAGTTTTCAGGATCTCCCACAGAATGCACTGACCATAATGATAGCACCTGTGCAATACTGAGGAAATCCTGAAAACTTGGCCTGTTGGTGGCTCTTGAGGACTGGAGATGAGAAGCACTGCTCTAGTCGGTGGTTTCATTGCAGATGTCATATACAGGACTGGACTATGTTATACCAGCGCTGTGATGTGCCCAAATATTGTGGACATCTGGCCAGCTGGGTTGGGCATCCTCGGGCCATGTTCACGTTATACCCCATTCATATGTAGCATGGGAAATTACACAATTTGTGAATTTTAGAATCCACAAATGTTTTTCCCCCTGAAAAAAAAAAACGGGTTTGGGCCCCAATGAAATGGGGGAGTCAGCCGGGGCTGATCCGAGTCTCAAGTCTCAAACACGTTTTTCGGCAGTTTTTTTTTGAAAAATTTACATTCAATTGCCCAACAAATTGGGGTCCCCCCCCATGGGCGAACTATTTTGCATGTGGATTTTGCAGCAAACACACAAGGAAATCTGTACATGTTACATGTGGATTTGAAGGGGGTGAAAAACCACAACAGGATTAGAAAATCCGCAGCTCCCTTCAGTACAGATTTTGTAAAACCTTATCTGCACATACAGAACTGTAGATTAATGTGGATTATCAGTGTGGGAAAATCCACAGCAATCTGCCAGGTGTGAATTACTGTGGATTTCCCAAGGTGGAAAAAACCGGGCATTACTTATTGGCGCAAATTTCCAATTTTGTCAGGGATTTAATCCATCAATCTTTTTTTCCGTGTAATTTTCCCCCACATGGTTTTTCCCTGTACTGCCATTTAAAGGATTTTATTCCCGGGTCGGCTTGCGCTGTTTTCTTTGCGCCGCGGGGCTTTGTGGGCCTTCCGGGGTTTAACTTTTTGGGGAATTGGGGTTTTTTTTAAAACCCGAAAATTTTTAGTTGCATAAGTGGGGCGGGAAAAGGGGGGGGACAGCCGGAGTGCCCTTTTGGGATTAGGAGGGAAGGGGGGTGGGGTGAGGGGACGGCCGGGGCATGGGGTTTTACGGGTTCCCTCTGATTTGGGGGTCCGGGGGGGGTTCCCGTTTCGGAAAAAATTTTTAAAATTTAAAATTTTTTTAAAACGGGGTTTTTATGGTTTCTTTCGAATTGAGAGGGTGTTTATAACTTTTGGGTTTTTCTATGGGCCTGGGGCCTTGGGGGTGGGGCCCCCGGGGCCCCGGGGGGGGGGGGGGCGGCCGGGGGGGGGGCGGGGGGGGGGGGGGGGGGGGGCCTGGGGGGGCGGGGGGGGGGGGCCCCGGGGGGGCGGGCCTGGGCCCCCCGGGGGGTTTTTTGGGGTGGCCGGGGGCCCGGGGGTTATTCGGGCCCGGGGGGAGTCCCCGGGGGGGGGTTTTGTGGGGCCCCCCGGGGTGGGGGGGGGGGGGGGGGGCCCCGGGGTGGGGGGGTGTGGGGGGGGCCGGGGGCGCCCCGGGGGGGCCCCGGGGGGCCCCCCTTTTTTTCCTGGGGGCCCCCTTGGGGTAGGGGCCCCGGGCCCCGGGGGAAAAAAACCCCCCCCCCTTTGGGGGGTTTTTTTGGCGGGGGGGGGGGGGGGGGCCCGGGGGGGGGGGGGCCGGGGCCCGGGGGGGGGGGGGGGGGGGGGCCCTGGGGGGGCCCCTTTCCTTGGGTTGGGGGGGGGGTTTTGGGTTGGGGGGGGGTTGGCAGCGGGCGGGTTTGGCCTTGGGGCCCGGGGGGGGGGGGGCAGCCGCTTTTAGCCCCTTGGGGGGGGTTTGCCGGTTTTCTGGGTGGGGTGTGGGCGCGGGGGGGCCTTGCCTGGTTGGGCTTTCCCTCAGCGCGGGCCGCGCCCCCTCGGAATCCCCCTTTTTCCCGCGTTTTTTGGGGGGCCCATCTGTGTATACCGCCACACACTCTTACAACGTCTGTCTTAATTTGACCGTTCACATCAATCATGTTGTTCTTGGTCCTAGCCCTTTATCTTCTTCCTGATAAATGTCTGGTTTGGGGGGTTCATCTGCTGGGACCCACATCCACTCATGTTTAATATTGTGCTTTGGATTTGGGTCCGTTCTTACCAGCCTGATCCAAATGTGAAGCACCACAGTAGCTGTAAGCATGGTGGTCACTGCGGGTCCATTGACTATCAGCAGGACTGCCAAAGGTACTTGCCTGTCTTTGGACAGTCCTGTAGGCAGTGACAGGTTTGGGACCCCCTCTTCTTATAACTGTGGGGCTCCCAGTGGTTAGACCCGCAGTGATCAGAAGATAAATGTTGTTAATGATGTAACCCAGTGTTTCGCAACTCCAGTCCTCACGCCCCACCAACAGGTCATGTTTTCAGGATCTCCCACAGAATGCACTGACCATAATGATATCACCTGTGCAATACTGAGGACATCCTGAAAACTTCACCTGTTGGTGTGCCTTGAGGACTGGAGTTGAGAAACACTGAACAAACCCCTTAGCTGCTGGCTGAGGACTGTATCCCCCAAGTTCAACAAAAATGTGTTCTCTTTTTCCAAAATCTACTGTCGCTGGGCTGCCACTTTTTTTTTTTTTGTTTTTTTGGGTGGGGGGGGCGGGGGGTTGACTAACTTAAGGGGTATAGCCAGTTCTTAGTTGCTGCTGATCCCATTATTGTGTCACTGGGTGGGAACCATGAAAAAATGGCCACCGCCTGTCACTCTGGGGTTCATGAAAGGTGTTCTCCACAATATGTATCATCTCTCCACAGGATTTGGGGGTTTTGGGCATCTATGTGGTGTCACAACCCTTCCCGCATATTGTGGGAGAATTCTAGGTTATTTTTAAAGGAAAGGATTTATATTTTTATGTTCTTTATTATTGGTTATTTTTGATGCTTTATTTGGTGAGAATCTATCTTCTTGGGTTTTTATACCAGAATTTTTATACTTATGGCCGGGGTGCATATATTTGTATACTATATTTGGATCATTTGACTTTACTCATCACAGTTGGGTATGTTGTGGTGTTTTTTGTGTGTATTTTTATCTTGTCTAATGAAGGGTTTTTCATGTGATGTATTTTTTTGGATGTACTCTTAGATTTTGTTTTGCTTTCTTTTAGGTTGTTTTTGTTGTTTGATATCCACTGTATTGGTGATAAACCTTTGGTACCTAATAGCCCAACTTAGGTATCCCAGGGTTTGGTTTCCATAAGCCTCACAGACAATGTCGTGTCCACCCATCACGCCATAGAAGCCCAACTGCAGTGAGGAGGAGCGGGGGTCTCTAAGCCTGTTCTATTGGTTATTAGGGCCCCCAGCGATCAGACTGTATTTGAGGAAACCCTTTAATACCGCTGCTGTAAGTCGTGGTGCCGTCATTCCCAGGTGTAGAGTGAATGGAGATCTCGGCTCAGCTACATCAGTCATGTTCTATTAGTCCGGGCTTATTAACCGGGTTTATAGCATGGGAACGGATTGCCTTGATGTCCGTGCTGCGGGGGATCTGTGGGATGTGAGCGGTAGCGCTGCCGCGTTTTTCGGAGGCGTCAGACCGTGCAGCGCGCGCCCCCAATGGCATTGTTCACGTTACTTGGAATGCTTCCATATCTCTTCGGGGAGCTGCTCTCTGCATTTGTGAGCAAAAAGCGCCTCTTTCCTTCTGCCTTTGTGATGTTTTAGATTTGCTGCTTGGAAGCGATTACGTCACCTCGTATTCCGGTCCTGGCCTGTCTGTGTATACAGGATTATTACGCTCCGCTGTATATCATTATAGAGCACTTCCTCCTAAAGTCAAAACATCCTCGGTGGATACAAGGCTCCGAGTCTTCTGCTGTCAGCATTTTTTAAAGGGGTTTTCTAGGAATCCAAAACAGACCGTTTATGCTTAGGGTAGACCATAAATTTTCAATGGGGGGGGGCCCTTTCCACCCCCCCCTGCGATTAAAGGGGGGAAGCTGCTTCTTTATAATTAAAGAGGTGCCCTGCCATGCACTTCAAATGGTTATATCGAAAAAAATACTCTGGGAAGGGCCCCCCAAAAACTTTTTCCCATTTTTTTTTGGGATTTTCCCAGTACAGGTGAGGGGATATATTCATTTGTATCGGAGCTCCCTTTAGAACAAAAAAGGAGACCCGTGTCCCAAGTGAACCAGCTCTCCACTCAAGACTTTGTGGGGCCCTTTGGACATAGGTGTTTCGTGGGCCCCGCCCCGTTTCAGATTTTGATGAATATCCAAAGGGATGTGCCCTCAAAGGCAGGGGGGCAACGCCCAGGGTATTTTTAAACGGGGGCAAATTTTGCGGCACGTTTTTGGCCGTATTAAAGGGCAAAACGCAAAAAAATTTGTGCACCGAAATTTACGCCGTGGGGAACAGGGGGATATGTGCACCGCAATTATGGTAATTCATAGCTCTCATAGAGAACTATGAATTACTTCTAAAACACACGGCGTATTGCAGCACGTATAGTACGCACCGCAATACACCCTTGGGGAACATACGTAGGGGCGTGGGGCTGACTGGGAAAAACTAGGGCGTGGCTGCATGTCTTTGATGAGGCATGGGGCTTGTCTGGGGTACTGTAGCCCCTTCAAACAGCTGCTAGTCCCCTTTTTAAAGACCTAACCAAGGGGACAAAACGGTTTTAAAAAATTTTCATTTCCCCGGGGAACCCTTTTTTGGTCTTTTTCACCCAAGGGGGGCAAATTTTTTGGGGGCAGACCCTTTCCCGGGCATTTTTTTTAGATTGGGCCTCGTCGAAGAAGGTAAAATCCCCACGCAAGGTTTATCTGCAGATTTTGCCTTCTCCTATTAAAAAATATGCAGCAGATGCACCCAGTGTAATCGAACCCCTTTTGGGGGGTTTTCCCCAAAGCACAGGGTTTTTTGTCGGGTTTTTTAGACGGGTTTCGCTACCCCCTAATTTGAATAGAAAATCCGTGCTGCAGTCTCCCGGCACCGGGCTTTTCCCCTGGGGTGGTTTTTGGGAAAACCCCCGGCGGGCTAAAAAAATTGAACATTTTAAATTTTTCCCCAATTTTGGGGGGAAAAATGAAAAAGTGGGTTTTGGGAAAGGGGGGGGCTTTAATTTGGCAAAAACCCTGGACAAAAGCCATCCCCCTGCGGGCCCAAAACAGACCAAAAACCAGTGGGGATTTCCCAACCGGTATTTGGCTTTTAAAGTGAAAAAAGCCTTTAAAAATTTCCCTTTTAAAAATGACCCAGTTGACTCCTTTCCATTACCGTTCATCATCTCACTGTGTAAATATTTATGGGCGAAAAATTTTTAATGAGGCCGCAATTGCAAAAGTCAGGAATACAAAAAAAGTTTTTTTTGTTTTTTTTTTCTACTGTTCTCAATAAGTCAATTTAGATCCACAAATCGCTCTGCATGAATGCAGTGGCTTGAAGGTTTGGCATTGCAACCACCCATCTAGGTTTGGGGCGCTCTGTACCTTTTAACTAATAAAAATATTATATCGATCATAAGAATTTTTGGGAATTGTACCCCCTTTTTGGGTGGAAAGACGTCCGATGACTTGCGGCCCCCAAAGGTGGCCTGGGTGGCCAGCCCCCCCCTCCTCAATGTTGTTACAGTCTGGTATAAAGGGAAAACGGCAACAGCCACTGGGTTGCAAAATTCACTTTAAAAGGTCTAAATGTATTCTTGCGTTTTGTACCCCTAGTCCATGGTTTTCCCTTCAGGGATAGGAAAGTTGGGTAACCAGCTGTAATGGTGCAGATATAGCAGCAGAGGAGACACATCTCGGCTCTGGTGATTCATGGTGGTGGCCGTCCTGCATTCCTGGCTGTGTATGTGATGCTATGCCATTCCTCTGGGGTCTTTCTTCTGTCAGGTCATTAGGAATGGGGTCTCTGTGGGAAAGTGCATCTGAGCATCGGTCAATAGAGCCTGCACTTCATCTTGTTTTATCCACATGTCAGGGGTATTTGTATTATTTTCGGAATAGGATTTCTGTCTGAAGAAAACCTTGGTCGGGATTCATGAGTGAGAGACCCTTCCCCCTTGATGGTTGGACACGTCCTGATGTCCCTTATTAAAAGCCCGAGATTTGTGCTATTCTGCTTCCACCCAGCACAGAGCTCCATCAGAAAAGCCTGCGCCAAGCCATGTTTGTTCAGAAATAGGTTACCAAGAGCGTCTCTTGCTCTGGAGGACCTGTCCTGTCCTAGATGACCCAGACAGCCCATTGAGCTGAATGACCACTGTGTAATGCTAAACTTCCGCTATGGGGGCGCTGCAGGGAAGCTGAACACTTACTGCCCGGTATCCCTGCAGATTACAGCTGATCACAGTCTGTCCCAGCAGGAGATCAGCTGATTGTTAAGGGATCTTTTAGCAAGAAGTTTGTCCAAAGTGTAGTACCTCTTTATAGTCACCCCTGATGATTTAAGTGCTTTAGTAGGGGCTACGCCTGATATTACAATTCACTAGTACAGAGCTGTGTCTGGTTCACTATGAATGGGACGTGGCACTCACCAGAGAGTTGTGGGACCTTCAAAAAAACAATGGGTTAGAGTCGGGGCCTTACTCATCTAATGTTGATGGCCTAAATGCACAGCGGATTTCACCAGTCGCATTGGTCCTGATTGCTGTTGTGGGTCAACTCCCAATCAACCTTCTAGTATGTTTATGGAGGGAAGCTGGCATAACTGGAAGAAACCCACACAGACATAGGAGAACATCAGTTTGTGTGGAACCATAATTCGGCACTCATAGACTTTTCTAGGGCCACCCTGGGCCTCTGTCTGTTTCTGATTTTATACACGCCATATAGAGATTTGTGTAGGGTTCCTTGGCATGTTCTGAAGACCACCATACCGTGGGACACAGAAGCAAAGGGACGACCACAGAGGGCTCCTTCATAGCAGAGAAATTAGGAAAAAAGAGATCGCTCACTAAAACCCCATCGTATCGACCGCATAAGTCCTAATATGTTCTCCTGTGTACCAGTGCACGGAGGCCCCGACAGACTACGGGCGGAAAAGTAACCAAAAATCAGAAGGTGAAGATTCTCCAGCACTGACCAACACTGTTACAACCTTTACACTTTAATAGTAAATCCTAAAATCAGATGACTGCTGTCTTTGGGCGCGTTTCAAACTCTTATTCTACAAGTAAGAGCCATAACCGCTTGAAACGCACCAGGACATGGCAGTCGTCTGAATTTAGGATTCACTATGAAAATCTGAATGTGTTGATCTTCACACTCTGCTTTTTAGCTCCTTCATGGCGATTATCACCATTAATTCTGGGGAACTGTACATTTGAGGGGGGTTTTACATACACAAGTCCAAAGTACAATGGCATTACTAATTGACTAACAACTAGAAGAGGGGGAGAGCGGACCCTACCTGTGAAGTCTTAAGCTATTTTCAAACGGCTTATTTTGGGGCACATTTCGCCACATATTTGGAGCGTACTGCCCTCTAATACGAGCAAAATGTGCCCCAATCATTACGGTAATCCACAGTTCTCATAGAGAACTATGGATCACGCCTCCTCTCCCCGGGCCTACAATACAATTGTATTGTAAGTGCGGGGAGATAATTGACATGGCGAAAGCGCCGCGAGTAATGACAGTCTATAGGGCCAACGGGCTAACGCCGCCCCCCCCCCCTCCCCTCCGGGATGGGAGTTGTAGTTTCCCAACAGCTGGAGGGCCGCAGTTTGAGGATGCCTGTTATAAATTGTACTCTATCCTGAAGAGATGGGTTTTCAGACTGCTGTGGAAACTAGTGAGTGTGGGGTGTTGGGGCAGTGAGCTCCAGAGTGGGGGGGAAGCACGGGAGAAGCCTTGGAAATGGTTACGGGAGGAGCTGAAACAGCGAGAGCAGAGAGTGCCCTGGAAGCGCCTCACTTCCTCCATTGCTGTGAAGCTTCTGGCTGTCGTAATCTCAGACGCATGTGATTGTATTTTGGCTCCTTTGACCAAACTGGAATCCAGCAAAGAAAATCTGTTTTCATTTAACATGGCAGAAAAATTGGAGGGGTTTACTGTAAATGTACAGGAGAATCTGGAAGCAATATGCTGCGGGCCTGCTTGTCGTTTTCTACAATTAGGCTTGAGCTGCGCGGCGGGCGGCGGCGTTCCTTGCTGGCCTCTTCTGGTGTCTATTAGTTATTTTTGTGCGTATAAACTCTTTCCTGTTCCAGCACACTTTCCCCAGGTCCTGTGTGTTTTCTGTCGTATGGCAGAGAGGACCTCCTGTCACCACCAATGATGGCTTCCTGGATATGAAGACAAATGGTCGCCTTAGACTCCACTGACGGATTTCCACCATGATCTCGGTGTGCAATAGGCATTGGGTTCTGCGTGGATTTCGGCTCCTAACCACATTCAATTGTATTTAAAGAGGTGCCAAAAGCTTTAAAAACTTGTTAGGCGGAAAAGGATAATACGAAAAGAAAAATAAGTTGCCTTGTAATGATGGCCAATGACGTCAACGGCAGATGTAATACTTCCGTGGGGTATATCCACCAAAGGCTTGATCATGGGTGGACCCATGTGCCCTCTTGGCTTAACCCCCACTATATGATCCGTGCACAATCGCAGCAGCACTAATGGACCTCATTTAACTCTACTGCCCGGCTGATATCACTCCGTCATGTGGGCAATACCCGGGGAATTGGTTGAGCCAGGAGTTTTATGCCACATGTAAGGGACTTTTGTGGGGGGCTGTAATGATAAAGCAATCCCCCCCCCCCCCTAAAAAAAAAAAAAAAAAAAAAAAAGTGAAAGGGAATTTACAATCATTGTGGGCGTCCCCTTTCCCACTTTGTATTAAAACCTTTTTTGTTTTAAAGTGGCCAAAAAAAAGTACCTTTGCCGAAAGACTCGGCTTGATTTTGAAAACCTAAAATTGGGTCAGCGTAGGAGGGGGAAAAAAAAAACATGCTTACCTCTCAGTCCTCCGCTGCTACCATTTTGTAGCGTCCTGATATCTGCTCCTCTGTTAGTCGGCACAGGTGGTAGAGGAGCAGATCCATGGACGCTACAAACTGGCAGCAGCGGGGGCCCAGGAGGTAAGGATGCCTCTTTTCTATTTTCCCCTAACCTAGCCCCATTGAATATTAATTTTAAAAAAATTGGACCCCCTCACCATTTACAAGAAATGGGAACAATGTAATACTTTATTTCCCCTGTAGAGGCGCTGCAGGGAAATTATACACTTGTTGCCTGATCCCCTAAAAGGGACGATCCCCTGCGATTCTGAAACCCTCTTTTGGGGGGCAGTATTTTTCGCTTCTATTATAGGGTCATTTTGCAGCTTTGGTGCCCCTTCCCCCTTCTAACTTGTAAGAATTAAATGTTTTTCACAGAAATCAATATGGTCTGAATGAGTTTACCTCTTCCATTAAAAGTCACAGTGATTTAAGGCGGGGGTCAAGCTCGAAAGGGAGGTGACACCATTTTCTTTTAGCACTGGCCCCCGTGACGGTTTCATTTTTTTCCCCACCTTTAATTACTTTTCCCGTTTCCACCGCCTGTGAGAGCGCGCCCGCGTGTGACGTTTATAATGAGGGACGGGGGGCGTGTTTCATTCCCAAAAATGGGACTTTACTTCATGGTAAAAATCACGTGTGGGGGAAATTTTGGGGCGGGGGGTTTTTTACTTTAGTACTGGTTGGGGTAAATTGGGGCAAATTTTTAAATTCAATAAATCCTGAAGCAAATTGTTTCCTAATGTCCTTTCACTGCCCACAAAAATTTGGGTATTTTGGGTTTTGGTTAAATTTTTAGGGTGAACTTTAAATTTTTCGGAAAATTTTTTTTTTTAAAGAAAATTTAAAGAAAACCCTTCCCCCCTTTCCCCCTTTGAGCAACGCCATATTCAGTGTTTCAGTACTGTTTGCCAACTTGCTAATCTTAAAAAGGAGCTTAATGCAAAATTCCAAAGTTTTGATCTCTGAATCGCCCAATAAATTTAGGGGAACAACTTGAATTTGGGATTTGAACAGTTGTCAAAACTCTTTCACTCGTGACTTTTTTTCAAAGTACTTGCAATTCCTAGGCTTCAAGCAGGAAGCTCTCAGACGAAAGTGGCCACTAAGCTTAGGGCTTGTCCCCACGGTTTTACAGACTATTTTCGGGTTTCAAAAACGTCTGTAAACCGACTGTCAATCTTTTACGTTGATTTAAAAAGAAAATCCGTTCCGCAGTCCACAATGCACGGATTTTCTGCCAGCGTTCTTAGAGACTTATAACATGTTCATTCTTCCACCCCGTATGTGAGTGGTTGAGGGGGACGGGTGAATCCGCAAACCATGGACAGAACCGTCCCCAAAAAAACCCTGTACAAGATGTCAAAAAACCGGCCCCATTCTTTAATCCGTATTCGGGGGTATTTTAAGTGTATTGGATGCAACCTTTGGGAGGGTTTTATCAGAGGATGAAGAGTTCAAAGAAACAAAGAATGGTGTTTTGGCTCCACAAACTGATGTCCCCTTCTTGTAAACCCAAGCCCCCGCGGACCCCGATCACGAATGTTTCAAAAACCCCGACACATTTAGTCCAGAATTTGTTTTTTCACAGGGATCACAAGGATTTACTAAAACAGACATAGCAGGAAGGGCGTGAGGTCCCCTTTAATATAGAAGGCTTCTAAGATGTCTTAGCATATGATGAAAAAGATGCCTATGAGCTCTTTGTTATAGCGACGTTGGGTAAAGGATGAGTGATCTCTGCTCCTCCGCGCGGACGATAGACCATATCTGATGTCCTAGCTGTGGTCTGTGACGTGTTCTCCTCATTCATATCATCTCGGCGATTGTTTTTGATCGGATCCGTACGTCTTTCAGAAAGTGAATTATTTAAAGGGGGTTTTACTCGAAGATTTAGTTTAAAAAGTGGGGACCAAAAATCTAAGGATGTACGTCCTTGGTTATATTGGCAAATGCTACGGTTTTAGAGAACGGGTGGGTTTCATGTGCTTTGCAAGGTGTTTGTTTATGGTCAGGGAGCATTCTGTCCTGCCAGGTCGTGCACATGCAAAGGAAAGGCAGTGAAGAGGATACAATACACACAAACCCCCTGCAAGTCCTCTCAATGCTACACCTCAGATCCTGCCAATACACACATCCCTGCCCCTCCTCTTCACTGCTTTTCCTTTGCATGTGCACGACCTGGGCAAGACAGAATGCTTCCCTGACCAGTAAACAAACACCGTTGCTAAGCACATGTAAACCAGCCCGTTCTCTAAAACCGTAGCACTTTGCCAATAGTAACCAAGGACGTACATCCTTAGATTTTTGGTCCCCACATTTTCAACTATGATCTTCGTAGTGAGACAACCCCTTTAATGATCAAGATAAATCCTGGGGAAAGCTGTCCCGCCACCGGAAGATCGTGCGCTAGACGAGCACGGAGAGCACATTGATTGCAGTATTGACTTGTGTTTATGCTTTCCCATTTAGCAGATAAACATTTACTGGCGAGATAATGAATATGATTGATTAGCATTCACCTGGTTTATGGGATTTCCTATTTAATACCAAGCTAAATATATTCCTAAGTCAATACTACGACTGGAGACGGCGCTAAATATGAAGCAGAAGCCGTATAGAAGCGTATGTCTGGGCCTTGTCCCTACATTCTGCTACTGTCCAGACAGTTCTGAAGGATTGGGAGGAAGGTAACGCCCAGTTGTCACCTTGTTCGTTCATTTCCAGGAGGAATAGTAGAGGAGTTCAGGAAAAGCTGCTTCAGAATTGCTATGTTGTGGAGAAGACAACCAACTGGGTCCTATAAAGATAATCAGTTTTCCTATAGATATAAACTACTATGAAAGAACAAAGCCAAAATACCCCCCTTACATTTTCCGCGATTAACGGATTACGTTGTAAGCTGCTTATTCATTTTCAGATATTGAGGTTTTTGTGGTATAGAAGTTGCTTGCTTTAAAGTGTCGGCTCACCTACCCTGACATCCCAGAACGTGTTGAGGTATGTTCACACGGCATGTGGAGTCTGTGTGAACATAAGCTTTTAGATACGTGTTTGGATCCATCTGTCGGACCCTAAACGCACTCAAACACGTATCTAATAAATAGCAGTGTGATTTACATTGCTTTTACTGGGAAACGCACATCAGCGTTCAGACGAGTGTTCGCCCGTGTGTGTCTCGCTGCATCTTTTGGATCCGTCCCAAGAATTGACATGATTGATAGAAAATCTGTAGAAGAAAAGCTGAGACTGGATGGCTACAGGGCTGTGGGAGTCTGAGCAGGTGCATAAGTCTCTATATGTAATGTATGTACCTGTCTGAGTTATTAAAGGGACTTAACCACAAAATCTTTTCATGTCCTTTTGTGCTCTCTTCAGCTTTCAGTGTCTTCAAAATGGAGCGTGTATGATTTGTTTAAACTGCATAGCATGTAACCCAGCAGAGTTGACATCACCATGCCTTTCCCCACAGTGTGTTCACTCCTGAGATAAGTAACCTAAAATACAAGAGCTATGAGGATTTACAATGTAGCTGAGTGGTTAGCACTTCTGCCTTTCAGCTTAGGGTTCCCAGCTTCAAATCCCTGTAGAAACCAAATGTGGATTTTTTTTCTTTCTTTTATTTTTGGTGGAGGGGATGAAAAATGGTCAATTCTTGGTCTGAAAGACGCAGCAGGAGCCCTATTATGAACTATAGGGTGAGCTCCTGATGCATCCAACACGCATCCAAACATGCAGCTGCTTGTTGGATACGTGTTTGGAACCGATCAACGCTGCGTTTTTGGATACGATTTTTCGGATTCTAAATCGGATCCAAAAACGCCATGTGAACATGCCCTTCGGCCTCGTCTACACAGTGCAGGTTTTTGGTCGAATTTTCAGCGGATTCAGTATTTAGAATCCGTCGAAAATCCGACTGTAACCATTGCCCCATAGACCACAATAGAAAATCAGAGCTGTAGTCTACACAACACAGAATTTTTCCATTTTGTGTTGAAATCCGCTGGATCCCGACAGATTTTAAAACCTGCTCTATCTTCTGCTGGATTCCTGTACAGTCTGTGTACTGGGTCGGTGAGCAATCCGAAAACAGACCGCGATTTGTAGTGCAAAACTGTGCACAACAACTTGGAGCCCAGCGATGTTATAATGCTGTCGGATTTTCGATGACTTTTTAACATTGCTGTGTAGAGCTAGCCTAAGGGGATGGCAGAAAGGCATTGTCTCATCTGGACAAAAATAACCAGAGGCGATTAGCTGGCTCCTAGGGGTCCGACTTCTGAGATCCCCGACACCATGTTGATGCTGAAGGTCACCGTACGGGTCACTGCAGGGACCGCACCCCTGACTACGTGGCGGAGCCAAGGTTGCCTTTTCAGTAGCACTTTGATAATAAAGTGGGGGGCCCATAACTGAGGGGCAGGGGCCTAGGGACAGGAGCTGGATATTTGGGACGACCACGTAAGGAGAAACGTGGTCTGGGAACCATGTGTCAGAACAGTAAAACAGATTTTGTTGCCCATAGCAACCAGTCAGACCATTTTTGCCTTATTTTTTAAACTGCTCTGGAAGAATTAAAGCTGGGCTCAGGTTGCTATGGGCAACAATGTAAGACTGACACCAGGGCACATTTATCAAAACTGTCTAAGGGTATGTACACATTTTGACGTGGTTTTGGATGCGTTTTTCGGAGTGTTTCCTCGTCCAAAACACTTCCAAAACGCCCCCAGTTCATTTAATTGATTCACAGCCTTCTTTAAGTTCCAGAAAAAGAAGTGTCATGTCAATTCTTGAAGTGTTTTTGACGCACGTTTTCGCCGCATTTTTTGACCTGGCTATTAATTTGTATGGGTGAAAACCTCATTCAAAACCTTTGCGAGAAATTGCTTATTTTGACGTGGTTTTGGACGAGGTTTTCGGAGCGTTTCCGCTCCCAAAACCTCGCCTGAAACACGCTTTTTCAAAAAAGGTTTTAGAGGAGTTTCTCGGCGAGGTTTTGGATGAGGTTTTTTGCCGAGGTTTTCACCCATATAAATTAATAGCCAGGACAAAAACCGTGTCCAAAAACGCACCAAAAACTGTGCCGAAAAACGCACTTCAAGAATTGACATGACACTTTTCCAGCGCTTCCAAGGAAGCGTGTAAAAACCTCGTCGTGTGTGAACAACAAGGTTTTGCATAGGAATCAATGAAATGAACTGGGGGCATTTTGGAAGCGTTTTGGGTGAGGAAGCGCTCCGAAAACCTCTTCCAAAACCACGTCAATATAAGCCGTGTGAACATAGCCTAACAGTGAGACTGTTTTTGTTGCCCATAGCAACCAATCGGAGCCCATAGCAACCAATCAGAGCTCAGGTTTCTTTTTTGTTTAACTGCTGTGGAAAAATGAAAGCTGAGCTCTGATTGGTTGCTATGGGCAACGAAACAGTCTTGTGGTCAGCATGGATGAATGAGGCCCAATGTCTTAGACCAGGTCTACACCGCAATGTTAAAATGGTGTCCAAAATCCGACGGCATGGTAACCTCGCTGGACCGTGGTTTTTGCCGCCGGTTTGCCCTTTAAAACATTGTTGCTGTCAACATTGTACATTGAATGTACGGAAATCCAGCGGCAGATCCAGCATGTTTGAAAATCCGCCAGATTTTTTATTTTTATTTTTTTTGAAAATGTTTATTAGGTCATAAGGCCAACCAAATGTATAATAAGGCCGTGTTCACACGGCTTATTCCCGACGGATTTGTGAGCCGTATTGAGCGCACAAATCCGCCGTGAATACGGGGCGGGGCCGGAGCGCGGCGGGGGCGCCGCTCCCGGCCCCATAGACAATGCATTGTTTACGGCGCGTCCGCGCCGTAAATAATGTGCATGTCACTTTCTCCCCCCCGCGGCGGATTCGCCGAGCGGGGAGGAGCGACGGATTCCACTGTTCTCTGAGAGCAGTGGATTACCGGTAATGCTGCCACGGATTGGCGCCGTTACTGCAGCGCAAATCCGGCGCGCAGTTACGCGCCAATCCGCTGGCAGAATAGCCGTGTGAACGGGGCCTAATAGGGACATGTAAAGAGCATGAATAAGCTAATGATAAATGTTACAGTAATAAGAGAAACATTCGTGTCACCCAGAGATTCTGAGGTACATCTCACAAGAGTTGATTAAGAGGGTACATATTGAATTAGTATCTCTTAAGTGTCATCATACAACCAAATCTTCTATGATGGCTAACCAAGGCCCATAACCCTTTTTTTCTTTTTTATTCAACACATACACAAAACAAGAACCTCCAACAATGACAAGACACACACGCGACAACAGAAAAAAAAAAAGATGGGGGGGGGGGGTAGGGAAGAAACGAGGGTGGCTCTCCCTCGCTCTGGGGAAGCAAATCCACCTGGGTCAGAGTAGGGTGTCTGTTATTGAACTGAGACCTGGTCTTGTATCTTGAGAGGTATATGCATATTCTCCAGGGGCGGTATAGATAGTATATATTGGAGACGTAGCAGAGGCTCACGGTGCCAGCTCCGGGAGTTGTAAGCGCCCCAAGGAACCAGCTAGAGAACCCTCAAGATACCATTTAGTAAACCTGAAAGGAAAGACTATTGACTTAATGTCTTCTGTCGACAGGAAAGTTTCAATATAGGGTTTCCAAGTGGTGAAAAATTTTTCAGTTAGTGTTAATTTAGCAGCTTCAACTTCCACCCTTTCAAGGTTGAGATATGATCTGACCAGTATCAGGATCTCACCAATTCCTGGCGTTGAGGCCTCCAACCATTTGTTTAGAATGCATCTTTTTGCCGCCAGTAGGAGTATGTGAAGGAGCGTGTGGTACTTGGTCAGACCAGTCAAATCGTGAAAAAGGCAAAAGGAAGGAGACAGCGGGACATCCAAGTCCCATTTTAGTTTAAGGGTGTCCCTCAGCTCTCCCTAGAAACTCTGTGAGTGTGGACATGACCACATCCCGTGTATCAGATCTGTCTTTGGTTGGAGACATTTAGGGCATGATACCTTACGGTGGGGAGCAAGGGAGTGGGGAGGGATGTTAAACCCATAAATTGCCCGGTGCATGAACCGAAAGTAGGTTTCCCTCCATTTCTCGCTGATGATGGCTTTATTGACCTTGTTCCAGCCCTCTAAGGCCACCTGCGGGATATTCTGGTCTGGGAAAGTCCCCTCCCATATGGCTAACATTTTAGAGGCCTTTTCTGGGAGTTGTGACTCTCTCAATTTTGTGTACAGCAGGGAGAGGGAGTGTCGACAGGTCTGAGGGCCCACTAACTCATCAAAGTCATTTGAGGGAAATTCCTTCGTGAGATTAACTACTCTGGATCGCACAAAGCTATTAACTTGTGCAAAAGTGAGGAAGTGAGAATCAGAGATGCTATATAAATTACGAAGTTCAGGCAAAGAACAGTAGTTAAGTTTCTGAGCATTAAATAGATGGCCCACTGTAGCCAAGCCTTTCTCCTTGCAAACACGGAGATGGGGGTCCCTCTCACTCTGTGCAAACTCCGGATGACCAGATAACGACATGTACTTGCTTAGATGAGCAGGGAGTTTAAATAGTTTACGACTGATCTTCCAGGTCGCGATTGTGTCACGCATTAATAGACAAGATCTGATATTTTGGGGGATGTTGGCAAATTTGGTGTGTAGAAGGGCTGAGAGATCCCAGGGGGAGGCGAGAGCAGACTCAAGGGCCGTATTGGAGTAGTGGGTGGTATTCTTTACCCAATCTAGACAATGTCTGAGATTACATGCAATGTTATACAGTCGTACATCCAGAAGGTTTACTCCCCCTAGCTTTCTAGGAAGCATCGCTTTCTAGGGCAACCCTTTGGGTTCCTCCCCCCCCAAAAAAATCTAGAGAACCCAGCTTGAATAATTTTGACCTAAAATTTTTTTAACAAAAAAGGGGAGGGTTTGGAGGGGGAAATAAGAGTTTCGAAAACTCATCAACAAGAGGTGGCATCGGCTAAAAGGGGAAGCGGTATTTTTGCCCATATCCAACTCTCGATAATTTCAGTAAAAGGGGGGGGGGGGGAGTTGAGGGATAAATCGTCTCCGGGATCCCCCCTATGAGGTTCCAAGGTATTTAATAGATTTTGGAGCAACGTTAAATTTGGGAGTTTAAGTGGTGTAATCCCTTTTGGGCGAAGCGAAGCGAGTCTCAAGAGCTCCGACTTTTACTCTTTATTTTTAAAACCTGAAAAAAAATCCTGAAAAATCTTAGTGGTGAAAGTTGCGGAGGTTCTTTCCGGATTCTGAGGGAAAAAAATAACATATCGGGAAAAGAGCTAATTTTTGCTCAAATGATGTTACTGAAATTCCCTCAAAGACGGGAAAAGGAAGTGAAAAACCTAGCGAGAGGGTTAATTGCCAAATTGAAGAGGTAGGGAGATAATGGACATCCCCGTCCTGGTGCCACGCTGCAAGGGGAAAGGAGTAGCCACCAATTTTTTTTAAACCCATCAGAAAAATCCGGCTGTGCAACTACAGCTCGGGTTTTCTATTAGGTCTACATGCAAAGGGTTACATTTAAATTTTTTATTTTGAATCCGGGAAAAATCCACCAAGACCTGTACTGTGTAGGCATAGCCTTATAGTCAGACCAATCAGAGCTCGGCTTTCATTTTGAAGAGCAGCTTTTAAAAAAAAAAAAAAAAAAGCTGTGGTTGTGCTTGCAGAGCCTGGGAATTATTGGGTCTATGGCTTGGCATTATGGGAAAAGAGCTGGAAGCTCAAGCGCTCTTTGTTGGATGTAACAAATCCTCAAATTTTCTTCTGACCCTGAATCTTTGGAAAAAAAGGGATGTTACCAAGCCCGCAAAACTCATCTGCAGACGCGTTTCGAGGTTTTGCTCCTTGTCCGAGCGATCTTGCTTAAAAGGGTGCAAAAAGGCAATTTTCAAATCCCCACCAAAACCCATATGGTGCCCCCTCCCCAAGAGAATCTCCCCCTTTCTGACCAATATTGCCCCCCCACCCCCCCCAGCAGCTCTGACATGTCTATTTGGATCGGGTTTCGCACAGCGCCCAATTTTAAAATAAGGGTCGTTTCTGCTGCACAGAAAACATATCCAAACACGCAGCGCACTTTGGGTACGTTTTACGCAGCATTTTTCAATACTTTTTTTGGTTTGAAAACGCAGTGTGAACATACTCTTACATGTGCCATCAGGGTAGATTCAGGAAGTCCTATACACGTTAGAAGGTATGAAATCGGTGGGTAGACATTTATCCCCTATCCGCAGTATAAGCGATACATGTATGACTGCTGGTGCTCCGAATCCTCTGCCCTTCTGTGTAAGAACAAGTGCACTGCAGCTCTGTTCAATGTCTGTTTTTTTGTTTTTATACTGCTGATTTTGTAATGAACTGAATGTGGGGGAATTGGAAAAAACAAAACGCTTGCATTTTTTTTGAATGCAGATGGTTTTGCTATCCCTAGCTGAGTCTGTTACAGTAACAGGAGTGCAAGAGGTTTGTAAACTGTAGTGCACGAGGCTGCAGAGCTCTAAAGGGTTAAAGCTTGTCAGTAAGTAATGTAAACAAGCGCCAAGTCTTGTCAAGATAGGAAACACAGCAGGGAGTGACTTCATTATCCGGCCAATGCTACAGCCTGAAACGACAGAGACACGCGGCCAGAAACAACAGAAGCTTTTCTGCAAAAGTAGGAGATATGATCTGCTCCTGACTCTAAAAGGAAGCTAAATCAGAACAGCAATATATTTTGTCATAGTCTTTACTTGCCTTTGCCTTCATATTTAATGCTAATCAGAGAAATGGGAATACCCCTTTAACTCTGATTTGGAAGACAGGTGAAATATGGGTGAATTGAAAAAGCGCAGACATTCTTAATTGATTTGCGTTTTTGAGGCATTTAAAAAAGCGCTACTAAAAACGCAACGTGTGAACTCGGCCTTAGGGTAGGAACACGCAGAACGGTCACAAGGCAGCAAATCAATGCGGACGCCCATCAAGCGACATACGAATCCCTGGTTCAGGGTGCCGCAGTGGTTTTCGACTGCCCGTGACCCCCCACCCATGTATGTTCTTACCCTACGGCTTGGTTGACATGTTGAGTTTTTGTTGCATCTCCGTTCTTGGCTGCATTGTGACGCCTCTGTGCACTTTTGCCCCTCTAATTGGCAGCTGCTTACAAGCGATTCTATATCCCACTCTGGTTACTTCTGCTTGCCATCAGTGGCAGAGTGCAGGCTGCCATAAACAGCGCCTGTCCTCTGTAGTGTGATAAGGTCAGTATGGGATCGCTGCAGCGCTGACCATACGTGAGGAAGTGCCTGTTCCTGATATATCATCCTACGTTCCTGCTGCTAACGGGAATGGTGTTTCTGATTCTAGCAATTGCCATCTAAGCAACGCGCTGATGATTTCTATAAGATCTGTGTTTGTTTTTCTATTAGCGCTGCATGTAGGGGAAGGCAAACAGGATATCCTGCTATCACGCTGCAAGGGAAATGGCTGTATATGTCTAAAGAATGAAGATTGCGCAAAAATCTGTAGGCGAAAGCTGAGGCTGGATGGCTTCAGGCCTGTGGGAGGCTGAGCAGGTGCATAAGTCTCTATATGTAATGTATGTACCTGTCTGGCTATGTTCACACGGCTTAAACCAGGATGTATTTCGGTCCGTAATTACGCGCCGGAGTGCGCAAATTACGGGCTGAAAACGTCCCAGTCATTAGGGTAATCCACAGTTCTCATAGAGAACTATGGATTACGTCTCCTCTCCCTGCTCGGCGAATCCACCGCGGGGGGAGAGAAGTGACATGTGAATTACTAGCGGTGTATACACGCCGCTGGTAATACAAGTCTATGGGTCGGCGAGGTGCCGACCCCCGCATCTGCTCCCGCCACCGGCCACACGGCGTAATTGCGGGGCGTAATTACACCCTGCAAATACACCGTGTGAACCTAGCCTCTGTGTTATTAGGGCAGGTCCCCCCGGCACCAGTTTGCGGGTGGTTTTTCAGACGGTTTGCAGTTTTGCAGACCGTCTGAAAAACCGGCCACAAACTAACACACCGGGCCGCTATGGGAAAACCCATGCAGCAGTCCCCACTGCAAACCCGACCAGAAAAAATCCATGCAGTGTAGCACAAATTATTCATTGCGGTTTACACAGCGCTGGATACAGTTGGGTTTTCAGTGGGTTCTACATATAGAAAGAACTGTTGTGTAGCCGAATTATATCTAACAAGATTAGCTTCACTAAACAAAAGGTACATGTGCTGTGAGGACTGAAAAGCATGTCTTTATCTGTCATCTGTTAGGCCATGTTCACACGGCTTAAACCAGGCCGTAATTCCGTCCGTAGTTACGCGCCGGAGTGCGCCTATTACGGGCTGAAAACGTCCCAGTCATTACGGTAATGCACAGTTCTCATAGAGAACTATGGATTACGTCTCCTCTCCCTGCTCGGCGAATACGCCGAGGGGGGAGATAATTGACATGTCACTTTCTAGCGGCGTATACACGCCGCTAGCAGTGATTGTCTATGGGCCGGCGAGGTCCCGGCCCCCCGCTCCTGACCCGCCCCTGGCCACATGGCGTAATTGCGGGCCGTAATTACGTCCCGCAGTTAAGCCGTGTGAACATAGCCTTAGAGATAACAATCTCCAGCACTGTCAGACAAACAGCTTGTTAGAAGTTGATATGATAATCACTGCTATAGAACCACCCGCAGTCTGAGGCGATAGAATGAGTGCAAAACTGCTAAACCTGAGTGAAATGGCTTCCTGGGAACACCTCTTTAACTGCCAGAACATCGTCACATTTACTAAAATCTAAAGCATCGTAACAGGCCGAGTTCCATGTAAGGGCTTTGTCCCACTGCACAGATTTTCACCCGGTTTTACAGACGGTTTTCGGTTTTGAAAGCCATCTTTAAACCGGCTAACAAACTTTATCATTGACCTCTATGGAAAATCCGTGCAACAGTCCCCACTGCATGGATTTTCCGCCGGACGGTTTCTTAGACCGCCAGCGGCCTGAAAAACATTGAACATGTTCATTCTTTCGTCCGGTTTTTGGACGGAATATGAACATATCGATGAGAAGGGGGAGGGCTTTCCCTGCTGCTCGAATCAGGAGAGACCTTAATATAGGTCTGTAGCTATAGCGACCAGCGCTGGCAGCCTATCAGGAGAGATGGAACAGGTCTGTAGCTATAGCGATCTGAGGAGCTGATGCAGCCCATACAAGAGGGGATATCTAGCAATAGGTAGGACACTGTTAATAGACACATATTGCAAACTGAATTGTTTTTGCAAGATCTTTATCATAGAAAGAAATCCTTGTAGTGAGACAACCCCTTTAAGACTGGTGTTGTGTTCGGATTCAGGTTCTGCCCAAACTGAATTGATTTGGATTTTACAGGGACATCATCCTAGTTGGCAACCAGTCATTCTAGCAAGAGGTGGTATATGTTTCATCAGATGGGGGCAGGATCCCTATTGAATGTCTCAACAAAATGCACTGGAACCGTAATAATACTAACGATAATGAGCAATAAAAATAAAATGGTTGCAGTGACAGAGCTTCCTTTCATACAACGTGTTGTTAGCCTTGTAAAGTCATTGCCCCTAGCATTGTAATACAACGAAGCGCGTCCTGTGCAGCTCTCCCCCCGCAGGCCCGATGTGATGACGTCACCGCGTTTTGCGCTGCGAGGCCCCAAGGTACCGGCTCAGATTCTTGCAGAGGAGGAGGCACATGCACCCCCCACCCCACATCCATCCATTGTGCCTGCAGCCGCTCTACACGTCTTCAGTCTTCACGCGCGCCGTCCTTGCACCTCGGCATCACATCTATCCTTCTCGCCTGACAGCAATAATGATCTTTCCCATTTATTACCTGGTTCCGCTCGTGTTTTTTGTGTTTTGCCGCTTGTTCGGCTTTGGACGTCGCATAATATAAATTTAATATAAATTGTCATTTTACAACTTGTTCAATGAAGCTTGCCGTGTGTATTGTTCACATTCTCCTCTGAATAATTGAATGCAAGCTTGACATTTTAGGTTTGTTTTTTTTTTTTTTACATGCAGTCTCCTCATAATGGAAGTGACCGTTTCTTTCCAAATTAAAGTTCGTCATAACGCTGGGCATATTTTTTTTTGTGTTCGCAAGGGCAAACTGTGCATCCTGGTGACGCTGGATTTCAGGAGCATTTAAAGGGATTGTCCACTCATGAGCTCCAAAGTGCTATGTTACTCAGTACATACAGGGGAGGATTACCTGCTATTTATTTTTTCAGATCTCGCTTTTTGGTTCCTTTTTAGTTTGGTTCCTTCAAGGCAGAGCTATGATCTGAGATTACAGCCTAGCTCTAGTGCATACAGAGAGTCTGTGGTGGTCTAAGACACACCTCCTTGCTCATCATTGGTGCAGGTGGCTGCTTTATCCCTCCCCCTGCAGCTCCTCCTCCTCAGATTGGCTGCTGTGTATAAACATGAGCTCAGAAGGAAGTCAGGGCATTGAAAACTAATTTCTATGACAGCAAGTGCAGAATGATACCCTGTTTCCCTGAAAATAAGGCATCCCCCAAAAATAAGACATGGTGCATTTTTTTTATGCAATTCAGAGTTTGGCTGCTTATGCTGATTTTTGTGATTCTTGTTCATGGAGAAATAAGACATCCCCTAAAAATAAGTCTTAGCTTGTCTTTAGGATCAAAAATTAATATAAAACACTGTTTTATTTTCGGGGAAACAGGGTAATAAGCTACAGATCACTCTACCACCAATGAGCAAAGGGATTATTACACGTATTCTAAAGCAAATAGCTTCAGTACGGGGATCATGGGCAGTGGCTTAAAAGCAAAGCCCATTTTGGGTATTATAGGGTGCATGACTCAAAATTTCCTAAGATACAGTATTATAACCACAACCCCCTCCAGGAAGCGCCATCATGATCCCACAGGGTTGTGAGGAATTTAAGTTCTTTGCTGCCTTGCTAGGAAAATACAAGCACCATTGGCGGTATCTGTTATTAGAGTATTGCTGGATAGTCTGTATACGTCTTTAGGATATCTGAATAGAAGCAGTATACAGGTCGCTCCCCCTAGTGGTGGCAATAGGCCGCCAAGATTTTTACGCAAATGGGAGAGAGGAATAACTAAATAATGGATCAACTGTGTCTTGTCAAGTAAATTAGGAGAAGGAGTGATACTGACGTAAGTTCTATTTTTAATAGGGGGAGATCACACAGACGCTGTTGCAATACCTGTGAGTTTCCCAGCTTTATATTGCTGCAGGGTGTAGCTTTAGGGATGTAGAGGAAGAAGTCGCCAGGTATATAATCGGCTGGCGTTCCGTAATCCATCCTGGTGTGCCAAAGAAATGGCTCATACAGCAACCTACTTCTTCTTCAGTGTTAAGACATGGTATATGTTTCATCAGATGGGGGCAGGATCCCTATTGAACGTCTCAACGAAATGCACCGGAACCGTAATAACACTAACGATAATGAGCAATAAAAATAAAAGGGTTTGCATGACAGAGCTTCCTTTCATACAACATGTTGTTAGCCTTGTAAAGTCATTGCCCCTAGCGTTGTAATAAAACGAAGCGCGTCCTGTGCAGCTCTCCCCCGCAGGCCCGATGTGATGACGTCACCGCGTTTTGCGCTGCGAGGCCCCAAGGTACCGGCTCAGATTCTTGCACTGAAGTCTTAACACTGTCCAGTTGTTGAGGTGCATATCATATAGCGCGGGGCCCAGGCGGCTGTGTGGGGGCACGGTGCTGGGGCCAGGCAACATGGTGCTGGGGTCCAGGCCAGACTAGGCCAGGTGGCACCATGGTGCGGGGGGGCAAGGCGCCATGGTGCCGGGGGGCCAGGCCAGGTGGCTGCGCTGGGGCATGGTGCGGGGGGACAGGCGAGGCGGCGGCATGGTGCGGGGGCACAGGTGAGCTGGCTGCACTGGGGCATGGTGCGGGGGGGGCAAGGCTAGGTGGCTGCACTGGGGCATGGTGCGGGGGGACAGGCGAGGCGGCCGCATGGTGTGGGGGCACAGGTGAGCTGACTGCACTGGGGCATGGTGAGGGGGGACAGGCGAGGCGGCGGCATGGTGGGGGGGCACAGGTGAGCTGTCTGCACTGGGGCATGGTGCGGGGGGACAGGCGAGGCGGCGGCATGGTGCGGGGACACAGGTGAGTTGGCTGCACTGGGGCATGGTCGGGGGGTGGGCAAGGCTAGGTGGGGGTGCACTGGGGCAGGTTCAGGTGCAAGGCCAGGTGGCCCGCACTGGGGGATGGGCGGGGTGCAAGGCTAGGGGCTGCACTGGGCTGGGAGGGGGGACAGGCGAGGCGGCGGCATGGTGCGGGGGCACAGGTGAGTTGGCTGCACTGGGGCATGGTGCGGGGGTGCAAGGCTAGGTGGCTGCACTGGGGCAGCCCCATGAGCGAGGCTCGTCCACCCACCACGGGCCCTTTCCCTGCAGGCTCTGACCTTCCCTGCAGGTTTTTATGTTGGCATCATGTATCTTTCCACCATCCAACTCTTCCCCTGCCCCTGACTCCCCTATCAACATCAACGGCTCTACACTCTTCACCGCCCCCACAAGTCCCTGCCTTGGGGGAAATTTCCTAGACTCTGCTCTATCTTTCAACCGCACATCCAAACCCTCACCTCTCCTCCGGCCTCCCCCCTGAAAAACATCTCTCGCATCCGCTCATCCTCGGCTATGACACTACAAAAATGCTGGTCCATGCCCTTGTCATCTCCCCCTAACTACTGCAACATCCTTCTCATGGCCTCCCAGCTACACCCTCGCTCCCCTCCAATCCATCCTTAACCGCTGCCCTCTTATCCACCTTTTCTCCTCGCTACTCCCCTGCCTCTCCCCTCTGCCAATCCCTTCACTGGCTCCCTTTGCCCAGCGAATTCATTTCAAGCTACTAACCATGCCCCTACAAGGCCCCTCCATGACCTCCTCCCTCCATACATCTCTGCCCTAATTTCCAAATATCTTCCCCCACCACTCCTCCCGCTCCTCCAGACCTTCTCCTCTGCTTCTCCCCTTATCAGCTCCCACACAACCGTCTCCAAGCCATTCTCCCGTGCTTCACCCACACTCTGGAACTCACTGCCCCAACACATCAGACTCTCCTCCACTCTCGCCAGCTTCAAAAGTAACCTGAAAACCCTTTTCTTCAGGCTTGCCTATAACCTTCACTAAACTTGTCACTACTTCCTCCACAGACTTGTCTGCCCCTCACCTCCTGTCTCTTTCCCCCTCCTTGTAGATTGTGAGCCCTCGCGGGCAGGTCCTCTCTCCCCCTGTCTGCCAATTGTCAATATCCCTTAACACTGTACTTTGTTTGACTTTTGTAATGTATGTAACCCCCTCGAATGTACAGCGCCCTTGATTCTATGGCGCTTTAAATTAAATCATAATAATACTAATAATACTAATGTATGTTTCTTTTGTGGATTCATGGATCCAGCCTGAAATCCACATTTTACACCTGTACCTTCGGCTGTGGCTGTTTCGCACCCGTGCACCTTCCCATCTAATCTGAGCTGCTGGTAGCAGTGTATTCATGGTGCTGATTGACTTTTGCGGAGAGTCGGTCTCATTTATATTGTGAGCGAGAGGAGGATTTGACGGATTGTCTATGAATGAATTTCTTTTTATCTCTATTGATTGGTCAGAGCTCATCTTACTGACACACAGCTACAGCTCCCCTGCGGGGACATAAGATTGAGTGATAGCATTCTGACTGCCTGTAGCCACCACTAGGGGGAGCTTAGTAGCTTACTGAATACTGTCCTATTATTAAAGGGGTACTCAGGTTAGAACTCTTATTTAGAAAAAAAAAATTCCTTAAAGTGGTTGCCCACTCATGGGGCACGGCTGGGAGAAATAGAAAACATTATATTCCCCACCGTGTCCTAAGCAACTGCTGCGACTGAGTCCTTCAGGTTCTGCTCCTTTGCACTTTTGGGGTTTCGTGCTGACACCTGGAAGATGCTCCCACTACATTGTTCGTGCATAGAGCACAAGCATCTCCTATTTGTCTGCAAGAGAAGCTGGAAGTGCAGAAGAGCAGATTTTGGGGCAACGGAGAGGTAAGTATAACTTTTTTCTTTTCTTCAAACTGCATGTAAAGGTAATTTTATGGGACTCGACAACTCGGCTACTTTAAAGGGTTAATCTCACCACATTGATTAACTTTATACCTCTAGGCAAAGGTTAATAGACGATTACCAAATACATTGCTATTTTGATTTTGCTTCATGTCAAAGTTAGAGCAGTTCTATCTCCTGCTTGTTCACAGAAGATTTCCTAGGATACCGACCACCTTTCTCTTTTCTAGAGCCCTAGCTGGCATGGTGATATCACTTCCTGCTGTGTCTTATTAGCAGAACAGATGCTTGTTTATCTTTCTTACATACTTTACCCTTTAGAGCGCTGTAGCCTTCTGCCTTGCTGTTAAACCCCCCCTCCATCACCAATGTCCTTATAATAGGCTCCGTTAGAAATAGCAGAGCTGAATTGTCAGTCATTGCTGCAGAACCACCCATAGCCAGAACAGGAAGTATGAGGCTGAAGCTGACTGTGTACTGTAGGCTCTGTGAAACAGCATGATGGGAAAACCCCTTTTACTCACCCTTAGTGCTGCCACATCAGTCCCCTAGTAGACACAACACATACATCCCTCACATGATGCCGCCGCTAATAATTGACTTCAGTAGTCTTGCGCTGTAAATGGATACAGAGAGCGTTGGGGTAAGTAACTGGCTGCAGCGCTGGGAACACCGACAAAGCATTTAGGAATTACACAATTGCTCTAAAATCTGGCCTCCTTTTAAGTTCAGTGTATAAACTGTATGCAGTAAGCTCATTAGCTCCCCCTAGAGGTGGGTGGAGGCAGCTTGAATACTATAATTTAACTCTTTGTGGGTTTAGAGCTCAGAACATATATAAAAATAGATGAACAATGTAGACTCTATTCAAATTTAACTAAAAGAGCGTTCAATATAGATATTCGCTTAAAGCCGACAACAGCAGCTCCCAGCTTCACCACTTCTGGAGAAACAGATTTGGTTTTATTTTTAGGAAAAATATTGTATTTTTTATTTTTTTTTTGCTAATCTTTCTATTACATCAAACCCTCCAGGTAACCCCTTTCCCCTGGTCTGGATAACCTCACAGCTCTGGGAGCGATCAGTGGCATCAATAGTCCCAAAGCTGTCCCCGTACTTTCCACGGCCGCGCTCCTGTGCCCACCGCCGGCTTTGGAGCAGGGATTTGGTTGGCAGCTTGCAGGACGCCAGAGTATTGACTGTGAATAATTTCACGCTGTTCCCAGCCAAATGATCGATGCCACTGTGATTCTGCCTCCGCGCTATTTCAGGAGGCTGGAAATGAATATTAATAACGCTGTTTAGAACAATGCTCTGCAGCTTAATATCCCAGCTGTTGGGGAACTACTACTCCTAACATGCTCCAGGCGCAGAGGACGGAAAGGAGCAGATTAGGAGATGTTCACACAGCGTGTTGGATCCGATTTTGGATCGTTTTTTAGATGCGTGTTTGGATCCATGTTCCGAACCCTAAACAGACCCAAACACGCATCTAACAATGTGCAGTGTGATTTCCATTGCTTTCAATGTAAAAAACGCGTTGGCGTTTAGACGAGTGATCGCTGATGCCTTTTTACTTGCACCTTTCGGATCGGATCATGTCAATTCTTAGGCCTCGTTCACACAGAGGCTTTGGCCGCGGGTTTGACCGTGGCTTTGGCCGTGGTACCCGCGGCCAAAACCTCATCCTAACCTTGCCGCAAACTCGCGTCTCCTGAGTGGGCGTGGTCGCGGCGCGGGTGGGGCTTGGTTTGGGGAGCGGCTTGTGGCAAGGGTTTGCCCCCCATGCAAATTAATAGGCAGGAGGGAAACCCGCGGCCGCTGCGCGACACCCACGGCAACACCGCGCGGCCGCCGCGCTGAGGACTCCCTGTCAAGAATTGACAGGAGAGTTCTCAAACACGCGCGGCTTTCCCATAGGAGACCATGTTAATAAACTGGGCGCGATTTGGATGTGGTTTTGGCCGCGGAAACCGCGTCGGAACACGCGGCCATAACCGCGTTCAAATCTGTCGTGTGAACATGCCCTAAATCCTAAAGACACAGCAGGTGCCCTATTTAAAACTATAGGATGCGATCCTGCTGCAGCCAAAGCGCAGCCAAACGCGCAGATGCATGCAATTGACGCAGCGCTTTTAAATGCGTTCTTCGGATGCAAAACGGATCCAAAAACCGATCCAGCACACCATGTGAACATGCCCCGACATGACTGATTTGACAATTGGGGAGAGTAGTGCTCTGCAGCCAGTGGTTTTCCTGCTATGGTGGAACTACAACTCTCATCATGCTGCGACTTGTAGTGTAGCCATCAGCATCGATTGCTGTGTAATGGGAGATTGTACTAACTAAGAAGAATCTGTGTATTCGGTGTAATCACTGAGCTCCAGATAACATGTGTTTGCAGACAGGAGTGTGGAGCAGCTCAAGGACGCAGGCAAATAGTGACTCACTTAGTCAACATGCTCCGACTTTCACTGACCTGCACATAGTCACACAATGGTACACGGTTGTATCAGATGTGTATTATAGCTCCACTTATTACATATGTGACACATTTGAAGGAAGACAGTCCTTGTACAGTGTCCTATGAGCATTGGAGGAACTTGGCGGGCTACTCTTACCCCGACTGCCATTCTTGTATCCCAAGACAGGGCTGCCATCAGTCATCTATTAAGTGTCTCAGGGCCCCATGCAGCCAAATTAAGTGGGGCCCCACCCATTACTAGTTCCTATTTTTTAACATATCATTGGGCCCCTTTTTGATTAGGGCCCCTGACAGGAGTACCGCCCGTACTGCCCTATTGCCACCCCTGTCCCCAGTTATGGGTTCTGCTAAACTGTGGCCCCCGTTCAGTGGACGCCATATAATTTGTCACTTGCTTGGACCAACGCAGAAAATTCGGTGCTAAATTATAAGTAGACACCTTTTTTGATGCAAGTAGGAACCAACAAGTGTGTGCCCTATAGATGGCTACCCATGTTCAGTACCAGCTGACTGCCTGATGTGTATGGGGGGCTCCCGGATCTTCCTGGACAGAAGGAGCTGGCATGTTGTATTTCCTTTGGTTTTTCACAAAAGCCGCTGCCAGAGATGTTCGTCCACAACTGATTATATTCTCCCTGCTGAAAATACTTGCACACTCGAGCATACATGCATATAGGGGAGTCGGGCACTAATGACTGTCGGCCGAATGTTCGTTTGGCCAACAGCTATGGAAGGTGGAGTCGCTATCTGACCCATAAAAGTGCCTTGAAACATGGCTTAGAGTATTATCCAAACCAGACCAATATGTCTGACAGACATCTGCTTCAACCAGTGTCCTGCTCTTTCCTAATTAGGGGCAGGAACCCCAAAACAGCTGTCTGCAGATAGATTACTTTTTTTTGGATAAGATCTTGTTTCACGGCTGCTCTATGAATCCAATATTAAAGGGGTGTTCTCACAGCGCTGTTTCACTGAGTTACAAGCAGTTTACACTCTGTCTCCTCAGGCTGTGGGTGGTTCTGTAGCAGTGATTTGCATATTTTAACATCTTTGTAACTAGCTGAGATATTACACTGATAAGTGCAGGAGAGTTAGCCTTCAGCAAACAAAAGGCACATGTGTTGTGAGTACTGAAAACAATGGCTTATCTGTATTCCTAGAGAGAGTTTGGACTGGACTGAGTCATCTGTACGTGGTGATTACACTCTCTGCTCTAAGCTTTCTGCTCTAATCCGATAATAGAATTCTGTTCTGGCAGCCATAAACACCTGCATGCACTCAGAGATGTAAAATATCTCTTATCACATGACTAAAGTAAAATCTAGTGAGCAATGTATTTAGAAAAAGTCTTCAATTACTTGTCCCTTCATGTTGAAAGCAAATCTTTGTAGTGAGAAGACCCCCTTAACTTCAATTCTAGCTACTTAAGGCGGCGCTAGAGCAGGCCTACACAATACACAGCCCACAGGACATGTAAGAAAGGTCCAATGGCATTGAGTTGAGGTGGCTACGCATGCACGGCACTTGAGAAATTCTGAATACAGGCGACGAGAATGGCATCGGCTGCGCATGCGCAACAATTTCATTTTAACTAGCTGTAGGCGACGCTAGAGCAGGCCTGCACAATACACAGCCCGCCGAAAGGTTTCTGACAACCCGCAAAACGTAAGAAAGGTCCAATGGCATTGAGTGGAGCTGGATGCGCATGCACGGCAGTCAAGAAATTCTCTACACAGCTGACGAGAATGGCATCAGCTGCGCATGCGCAACAATTCTTGTTCTCTATGGCCAAACCTATACATGGTCCTAGAAGTTACTGTATTTAAATAAAGCCCTTCCCCACTGCCGAGCTGTGCAGGTTTGCACTACAGAGGCAGTGTTGCTCCTTTTGCAGGACGGCTAATTTGCATTCTTCTTCCCATGGAGCATTGCCTCCATCACAACCAGTCCTCCCCAGTGCACTGTTCTGCATTCTGCTCTTCCATACGGAGCAGACGCATAAGGTCTGGCAGTCGCTTTCAGCCCGTGGTTGGCCTTGGCTGCGCTTTTCCCTAATCCGTCCGTTTCCTGTTGGTGGCCGAGTGGGAAAGTCGCTCGCTCTGGATTCACAGGCTTTGCTTTCTCGCATTGTCTGCAGACATTTCTTAGGAATCGCATCATCAGGAAACTTTCAGAATTCAAGTCATTAACCGCATTAACTCAGCTCCTTTATGTCCTTTTCATTCTTTGTATAAGGGGAAAAAAAGGCCCCCGCCCGTCATCGGCCACTGAGGTAATCTGCTAATTAGAGGGTAAGTAATGATAGCACAGAGGCCGCAGCATAGAGGAACATTTGTTCTAAAGTGAGGAGTTTGTAGAGATAATAAGGCGACTTCTGCCGGAGGATATATTCCTATAATCACCGATCAGGCCGGGGGTAGATAATCACCCTGCAGCCAGTCCTGTCATCTTAGACATTAGGCAATGCATCTTTCATTCAGTAGGACGTAGAGTGTCTGTGTGGCTTTACATGGGAAAGGTGTCATGCTTAATCTCACCTATGGTGGCGCTGCAATGGCTTTGAACACTTTTTTTTTTCTGCCAGGTTCCCTCACAGATTACAGCTGATTACTGGGGGTCCCATTTGTCTGGCACCGTAGGATCAATTTAGTGTTGGGAGATCCTGCTAACAAAAATGGATTGTCCATACGCCACGGCCCGTATTCAATCTTAAAGGGGTTTTGCCATGAAGTAAAACTGATGAGGGAAGCAAGTTAAATAATAAACATATTCATCTTTAACATTCTGCAGCATTTTTGTTTTAGCTGCTCCCTTAGTGTAGAGCTCATCTCCAAGGGACACGACCAGTGATAAGAGCTCCTTAGTCCTGGTCACACATGCTCAGACATCACCTCTCCTTTCAGGGAGCTACTGATAGTTTCTTCCCTGCTTAGTAATCACACACACTCACTGCTGAGCGAGCGTTCAACCCCAGGTGCTGTCACTCTACTCCTGTCCTCTGTACTCCTTAGTAATCGCACAAACTCACTGCTGAGCGACTGTTCAACCCCAGGTGCTGTCATTCTACTCCCTGTGTCCTTAGTGTATCACAACACTTAGATGACGAGTGTTCAACCCAGGTGCTGTCATTCTACCCTGTCCTCTGTACTCCTCAGTAATCACACACTCTCTCTGATTAGCTAATTTTAAACCCCAGGTGCGTTCATTCTACTCCTTGACTCTGTAGTCCTTAGTAATCACACACACTCACTGCTGAGTGAGCGTTCAACCCCAGGTGCTGTCATTCTACTCCTGTCCTCTGTAGTCCTTAGTAATCACACACACTCACTGCTGAGTGAGCGTTCAACCTCAGGTGCTGTCGTTCTACTCCCGTCCTCTGTACTCCTCAGTAATCACACACACTCACTGCTGAGCAAGTGGTCAACCTGGTGCTGTCATTCCACTCCCGTCCTCTGTACTCCTTAGTAATTACTCAAACAGTGGAAATGAGAAAAAAGAAACCTCAGTCAGGTCTGTGCATTGAGAAAAAAAAATCCACATGTTTGATTCCTGCAGCGATTTGAACCTAGGACCCCTATGTTGGCAGGCAGAAGTGCTGACCACTCATCTACACTGTGGCAACTCAAAGCTCTTTACAAAAACCGACCTTTGTTTGAGTAGAGTGAGCACACTGTGGAGAAAGGCATGGTGATGGCGAACCTGCTGGGTCACGTAATATGCAATTCAAACAAATCATACACGTCTCTTTTGAGCCCACTGAATGCTGAAGCAGGACAAACCAGGCATGAAATGCCTTCTTTACAAAACCTCTGTAATGCCCAAGTTCCTTTCGCGGTGTTGTCGTGTTGGTTGTGATACTGGCTTTGTGCTTCGTTTTGTGCGCCCTCTGGGTTTGTAACATCCCCAAGCATATGAGTATCTGATTTCAAAACTTGGGCCACAGATTCAGCCACTGGCATGTACAAATTACGGTGTGGGGTAGACCAGGAACCAGACTGATTATTTTTAGCAGCCTAAATTTTCATAGATACCGATTTCTCCTTTGTTGTCCACCTGGGAGGTTTAAGAATTTAGTTTTGAATTGGATCATGGCTCCTCGTCTGGATGACCACCTTTAAGGCCCATCCCTTCATTCCCAAGTCTTCAGACCTTAAAGGGGTTGTCTCACCAGGCTGTTTTACATAGCTACAGTCCGCTTCAGACTACTTCCTGGTTAGGGTTTGGGGGGTTCTACAGCAGTGAATGACCTTTCCCAGCTGAGCCTGTTACAGTGAAATGACTGCAGGAGATATATAATCTGTAGGGCACAAGACTTCAGAGCTCTAAAGGGTTAAAGCTTGGTAAAAAAAATACAGATCTTATTTACAAGATAAGAGACAGTGAGCTATCATCCCGACCACTGCTTAAAGGGGTTATCTCACTAACAAGGATTGCTTTTTATGTCAAAGTGACAAACAAGTCACTTTGCAATATATGTCCATTATAGTGTCCTACCTATTCTGAGATATCCCCTCTTGAATGGGCTGCATCAGCTCCTCAGGTTGCTATAGCTACAGACCTGTTCAATCTCTCCTGATAGGCTGCCAGCACTGGTTGCTACAGCTACAGACCTGGCTTCTACCACAGCCTAGTAGAAGCCAGTAAACACGCCCTGAATTAAAAATGAAACCAAGAAAACAGGACTGAGGTGAGATGAATCGGGGTAGTGAGAGGTGGCTGATAGCTCGAGAAATATGTCTGCAGAAGCAGGAGAAAAGAACTGCTCAGAACTATGAAGAGAAGCAAAATCAAACAGCAATGTATTTGGTAGTAGTCTTTATTTACCTTAACCTACATGTGTAAAGCTAATCAATGAAACGGTAATACCCCTTAAGGTAATCATATGCACTAGAGATGAACCTGATGATTTTAGAGGGATAAGCTGACCATCTAATGTGTTGTCCCCATTGTGCCCCAAGGCAAATGTCTGGGGAAAGAAGGGTTGGGCTAATCTCATGGGAGATGAGCTGCTCTCTGGTCTCTGCCAGCAGCATATCTTCCTCTCCCTCCCTTGTGAACACATGCATGCTCAGTTGAGTGTGCATGTGTATAGAAGAGTTGTCAGGAATAGCTGCTCATTTGGCTAACCGCCACCTTCTGTGTTTTATCTGCCAGTTGCTCTTTTGGCCCCATTCACATCATGTTTTGGGGCCTGTGGGATACCTTGATACCGCATTGGGCTAATAGCGTCTCTTTTGGACTACATGTGCTCTGTTACCTTTCGGGTCTTCCAATCATTTGTATCGGTCACATAAAGCAACAGGAAAATGGAGCAAAAAAGAGACTTTGGGCAACATATCCCAACAGGCCAACGCCAGTTTTCTGGTCTATTTTGTGCCAAATCCACTTTTGACCCCATATTTTTGTTGTAAATGAATTGTTGTACACCAAAACTAGGCGCATTATACGCCGGGCACGACACATTGTAATGCGCCTAAATATGGTGCACTGTGCGCCCCCGTCGCAAAAGGTGCCTATTGAGACGCATTACATATGTTATGCGCCTCCGTCAGGCAATGCGCCGCGATAGACGCATTACATATACTACCAATGATATGCGCCGCGAGTTGCGCAATGCGCCTTTTTTTTCCCCGCCGCATTAAGTTTTCTATGCAAGGTATACTTGACGCCAGATTTTAGAAAGTATCGGATTTTCAGGCGCACTTTACACTGATTTAATGCGCCTAATACTGGCATGGATACACCATTTTTCGGACATGTCTTTAAGACAAAGGGCGACCCCCTATGGCCCCGCTGCGCTATATGTCAGAATATTTTCTCCAAGGTTTCCCAAAGGATACAAGCGACGTAGCCCCAAAACTTGACCATGCTGCTGTGATTTTGGCACGGTCCCAGCTGTGAGAGCAGCCATGATGTAATACATTAGTATACTACTGTAGATGAGGGCTATGTGCCGGTTTTGGACCCTGTAGTAATTTACTGTCCATAGGTGTCCATGACACATGTAGCTTGATTATTATGGATTTCGAGCAGCACCTGTTCTGCTCTCCAAGTGCATTTTCCTAGAGTCCCATATACAGTACTCTGACGCCGAATTAAAAATGTTCTGGAATTTATGATTAGAAAATCTGAAACGGCGTCAGAACAATGAAGTTTTCTTTCTTTTTCATTTGTCTCTGAAAGGCTTGAATTGGAAGCATTGAGCGGCGAACAGAAATAGCCGCATTGGCAGATCCGTATTCTGAATAGTATCTAATTTACTGGCACTGACGCGCTCCCCAGCAAGTGTTGCATTTAAAGATACTAATGACATCCCGCTCGTCATTGCTGCCTTTGTCTGCACTTGGCAAATTTTCATTTTTAACCTAGCGGAGATAGAGACTTCTGATGGAGGGATAGAAATTGTTATGTGTATGTGAAATGATCACTCTTCTGAGACATTATCTGGGGCCAGCCTTAAAGGAACACCTCAAAGAGAATGGAGGCGCTGTGTGGTGCCCAGTCCAGGGGGAGGAGCATGACACAGGGATTCTGTCTTTGGTGTTTGTCATGCTCCGCCCCCCTGACCATCCACTAGGCCAGGAGTTTCGAACTCCTGTTCGCCAAGAGCCACAGTTGCCCTCACAGGGTTGTTGAAGGGCCTCGGAGGGTGGCTAAGCTTTTAGAGCAGTGCAATGGTCTATGAGTTACTTATCAAGCAGGTGTGCTGCAGAGCTCCGAACCCAAGATGGCGACCTATGTTGGCGACACCACCTCAGCCAAGTGCTCTAGGGAAAGTGGAGAGCTGGCTTATCTGCATCCAGATCTTGTCCATCCCTGTTCACGGTATCCAGACGCTCGCGAGCCATTCAATATGATGTTGTGCGCCTTGAGTTTGATACATGCACCACATAAGGCCTTATTTTTGAAGACTGTCCAACAGTAATACAGTCTTTGTTGCCCACACACTGTCCCTGAATCTAAATAAGCAGCTAAGACATAAGTTTTTAATTTATCCTTCTAAAAAATTTTGTGGTATATTTGATGGTCTATTTGTGAACCATTATAGTATTATATTATCTGCTTTTGTTACTTTACAGAACTATGATAGGACCTATTAGGGCTAGCCATGCGGAGCGGGGACGCCCTTTTCAGAGCGATTACCCCGCATAATAGGTAGGGTTGTAAAGGTTTAAAAACAAGGATACTGCATCAAAACCATACTGCACCCTTTTTAAAGTTTGCAACAAATGCCCTTCATTGTTATTTTGTACCCCCATTGGGAGTAGTTTTTCTTTTTTTTTGGGTTTAAATATTGCCTTTAATTTATCCTTATTAAAAATCTATATTTACACCCCAATAAAAGAATTACTCCAATGGGCTACAGAAATAGATCAATGAAGGTCTATTTGTATAAAAGTATAACGACTATATGGTTTTGATGCATTATTTGTTGAAAAAACCTTAGACCCTTTTTTAAAATGGGGGTAACCCTGAAAAGGGCGTCCCTGCTCTGGTGGTACCCCTAAAGTTTTGTTCACAGGGCTATTTTTGGGACGTTTTCGGCCCGTAATTACGCCCCGAAGTGGCAAATTCGGGCCGAAAACGTCCCTTCTTTAGGAAATTTCACTTTTCCCTTAGAGAACTAGGGGTTTTTTCCTCTCCCCCGGCAAAGCCGGGGGCGGGGGATAATTGACTGTGATTACTGGGCGAAATACGCCCCGCAGAAAATTCACGTCAATGGGCCGGGAAGTGCCCCCCCCGCTCTTCCCCCGCCCCCGCCCCCCCCCCCGGTACCGGCGAAATTTGCGGGGCTTAATTACCCCGCAAAACAGTGTGAACATAGCCAATAGGTCTTTTTCCCCCTCTGTAAAGTAACAAAGCAGATAGTATAAGCATCACATGTTGCAAAAATAGACCATCAAATATACAAAAATATTTTTAGAAGGATTGGTTAACGGTTATATCTTAACCGCTTACTTAAATTCTGTGATGGTGTTAAATTAAGGGGAATCTGTCGCCATTTTTTTTTCACTTATTAAATCAAGACCCTAATCCATATTCTTTTCCTCTTAACCGTTTTTATTTTCTGATTGTAGATTTCTCTATTCGGCCATCTATATATGATTGTAGGGAAGACATTCTTGCTTGCACTGCTTTAACATCAGTCGGAGAGATGCTTTACAGCAACTTCATGAACATAGGAGACTTAAGACTGACTCAGTCCCATTCACTTCTATAGGAGAGTTTTCTAGTCATGCTCTGTGACCTGGGAAGAAATCACTGTGCAGGGATGGTGAGCTGTGACTATCTCCTCTTGTGACTGGTGGATTCTGTGTTATCTATTCACACTGGTGTCTCCTTTCAGTTTGACCTTGCTTTTACTGATAATGAGCAGACACGGAAAATCTCCCTCTACAGAACAGGAAGTGTCAGACGATTACTAGGCCTAGTGGCCAAAGTGAAAGCTGCAGGACTTAAGAATCAATAAAAAAAATACTGAAAGTCATATGGAAAATTAAAAAAAAAAAAAAAATTCCCCAAAAAATGTTTTAACATAAAAATGTGAGTTAAACAATAAGTAATTTATTGATGACACATTCCCTTTAAGGCTATGTTCACACGGCTTATTTTGAGACGTATTTACGGACGTATTTACGCCCGCAAATACGTCCCGAAATACGCCTAAAATAATGCACAGTTAGATTAGAATTGATTCCAATGTAAAATACGCCTCGTTGTTCACACGAGGCATATTTTAGTGACGTATTTGCGGGCGTAAATACGATCGTAAAATTAAGTCCCTTGTCAATTATTGAGGCGTATTAGCGACAAATTATCCCCTAGTAAAGAATGGGGATTGTATTTACGACACGAAATACGCGCCACACTTTGTTTGACACGTTTTTTGGGCGTATTTGCGGGCGAAAATTTACCCCCCGAAATAACCCCGTGTAAATACCCTTTTGGGTTGTTGTTTTTTTTTTTTTTTTCCCCGGATGGGGGTTTTTTTCCCACGCAACTTTTAAAAAAAAAAGAAAAAAAAAAAAAGTATTTTAATATTACCAACAGGCTACCCTTTAGCCCAAAGGGAGTGTCTTTTGGCCGCGGGGGGTTTATATGAGTAGGTTTTGTCTTGTGTGGATGATGCTTTGGGTTCAGCATGTAAAGTGTATGTTGCTGTGAAATAGACCAAATATCCCAAAAGCAACTACATTTGCTCTGTGGGTCAGAATACCTTTTTCATAGTATTCCAACACATACACCAAAATGCATTGGGAATGGGGCCTCCCGGGTTTTCCCCTAATCGGGTGTGAACCCCTTTTTTCTTTAAAGGGCCCTTTAGCATTGGGGTTTTTTCCTTCGGGCCCCTTGGGGGGGTGAGGGGGGGCCCGGTGTTTGTCAGAGCTGTTTTTGTTCCCACACAGGCATGTAGGAGGTGCGTGCTGGAGCTTAAACCCAAGATGGCCCCTTTTCCCCTGTGGTGCACCCCCATTCCCCAAGTGGGGCCGTTCCTCGGGGTAGGGAGAGGACCTTTTCCCTTTATGACTTTTTTTATCCTGCTCACGTACCCAAAAACTCTTAGGCTTGTTAAAAAGGGGTAATTTGGCGGATTTCGCTCGTATTAGGCTTAATCGGGGGAGATCGCTAAAAATTTATGGTAACGATGCTCCATAGAAAACTTGGATTAGCCTATCTTCCCCCGCTGGCAATAATATATTGCATCGCGGGGAGAAAGTAAGTCCTTATTCGCGGAAAATATGCCCCGAAAAATGAATGTCAATGGGGTGGCGGGCTCCCGGGCCCCTCACCTGCAGGGAGTATGGCGTTTTAGCACGAGTTCCAAAAGACCGATGTACTGCAGGCCGCGTAATCAATGAAATACCTTAGGGTAACACAAAATGTGACAAGCAGGTTTGGCCCCCCTTTTTCATGGTCCTTAGTCGGGGCCCCCCAATCCCCCCCTAAAGGAAAACAGGCCATGTTTTGGTTTCCGTAATTGCAAGGTGAGTTTAAAAGGGGTTGTCTCACTCAAAAATTGTCATTCAAAAAAATTAAAGAAAACTTCAAAAAACAAAACGTTGAAAATTTTTTCAATAACAAATTTCCCACTGATTTTTAGTAAATTGTTTTTATGGTTTTAGAGGTGCTGGGGGTTCTATATCACCGACCTGCTTGTTCTCCTGATAGGCTGTATCTCCGCTTTATCACAACAGGTGGTTTGGGGGCGCGCCACAAGTTTATATCTCCCGTCCTTTTTTTCTGTCCTCGCTCTGCCTGCGGGACGCTCAGTGATTTTGAGCAGGGAACTAGCAGCCCCCCCAAACTCCCCCCTTTCCCTTTTCTGTGTCTCAGCCTAATTATTTTCACTGCTTTAAATATTTCCGCCCTGTCATTAGCTTGGTCAGCCTTAAATTTGATTCATTCCTGTTTTCCTAACCAATTCCTGCTGAGTGAATGATTCAGGCAGGGAAAAAGTAACGTCAGTGAATAGTTTAAAACAGACCGACAGATGTAGCCCGAGATAACTCCCTGAAATACAACAAATCAGAGTTTTTTTGAATCGCTTCCCCCCCTGCTCAAGTCCGTGTGCTGGAACCCGGCCGGGTAGTATGGATGTATGGGGAGAGAAATTTGGGTACACGGTGGATACTATTGAAAGGTGAGCAGCAGGGGGAAAAAGAATCTGTGATCTGAGTGTTCTCCCTTCCAATGCTGTTTGATCGGGGGCGAGCGCAGCAGCATGACGTCACCCAGATAAAGGGGGGGGGGAGAGGACTCCAGGAAGCCCTTCTCCCCCCCTGTTTCAAAACTACAGCTTTAGGAAGCACCCAAAGGGAGGATGAAATCCATCTGAGACAATCCCTTTTAAATTTTTATCAGTGCATTCGGTGGGGGATCCTGAAAAAATACTTTTTCTTAAATTTTACATCCATAATCAAAATTAATTTACCCAACCAAAATAAAATTTTAAAC
>JAODAL010026332.1:0-56955 GCA_025379985.1 Phyllomedusa bahiana | reverse complement strand
TAAAATATATATAATATAATATATATAAAATTATATATAGAGTCGCGGTCCGGCAGGGGTGCTGCCACTAGAGGGGCTTACTTTCGGGGGGACCGGGGAAGAAACCCGGGCCCACCAAAGGGCGGGACCGGGGGGGAACCCGGGTTTGTCGGTCAGCAACATTAGGTTGCTGACACCATATGTAGTATGGCTGTTTGTCCAGCCATTATGGGGGGGTTTTCCCCCCGGAAAGCTGCATTTTGGGTGGGTGGCTTTTCCCCCAATTTTCCCAAAGGATTTACCATTCTTTTAAAAGGCCTGGTCTTTTGGGTTTAATCGGGGGGTTTGGTCAATTTTGCGGGTTTTGGAGAAAAATTGGGGGCTTGTGAGAGGGGGCTTTTAACCCCCGGGCTTGGGGAAAGGGCCGGTCCCTTTTGTGGAGACTGGTAAGGGGTTTGCTGGTGGTGCGGGAAATGGAAAGATCCAGACCACAGGAAAAAGTGGGGGGCAAATCTAAAAATTTGTATTTTAGGGGCCAGAGGGGCCGAGGATTTTAAATTTATCTTTTGTTTCCCTGTATTTTTAATCTGGAGCCTGAAAAAAAGCTGGTTAAAGGGGGCCATTATAAAAGGGAAATCCCTCCCCTTGGAGGGCCTTATGTTGAAGTAAATTTTTTGGGGGGCCTTTCCCTGCTTACCAAAGGGGCGATCCGCAAGTTTAAGACCCCCTGAGACTTTTCCAAGAGGTGGCTTGGCGAGTGCAATTGGTCCCAAAATTATAAAATATATAAAAAATATAAAATATAAATATATAAATATTATATATATATATATATATATATATATATAAAATATAGAAAAACACACCCACACAAAAACACACACACAACCCCACGTTTTATATACAAAATTTTTGGGGGGTAGACACCACCCCAAAAACACATACGGGATTAAATTCAAAAATTTGGGAATGGAATATCCAATGAATTACTCCCGGTTTTCCGTATTCACAACCCAAGTAACGGGCGCTGAACCTTTTTAATTTATTTGGGGAAAAGGCCTCTTTTTCCCACATTTTTTTAAAAGGTTAGTTTACTAGAAAATTAAAAATCCCAAAATTGCTAGGGTTACAAAGAAAAAAAGGGTTCGCAAAACCATTTTCTGTTAAAAAGCTTCTTAAAAACCTTTTTGGGGTTGCACGGAAGAAATCCCCCGCCCACAGGGGGAAATTTTCAAAAAAAAGAAAAAAAATTTGGGTCCCCCTTTGTTCATTTTCCCCTGGATTAAAATACAAATTTTGCTAGGGGGGGCACAGCCCTCATAAATTATATATAATAAACAAAAGACCCCACACACCACACACACACAAAACTATACATACCTCCATATACACATGTAAATACACAAAAACACTAGTGAACAAAAAACTTTAAATTGTAAAACATACACACCAAAAAACATGAAAGGAGTTAAAATTAGTACCCCCACACACACATCACACACCCACACCACATAAATATGTGAGTGTTTTTTTTAAACACATAAAAGGGGGAAAAAAAGGGGGGTTTTTTTAAAAAACCCAAGAAAAAATTTTACAAGTTTTCCCCACCTAAAAAGGGAAAATTGGTAGAGGGCTATTTTTTTTTAAAAATCGAAATTTCCCTTAAAACTTTTTAAAACCCAAAAACAAAATAAATCCAGGAAACACTTTATGAATTTTTAAAGAATTATTACCCTTTTAAGTTTGCATGCAAAATTAATTTTTAAACCACCGCCCAACTCAGCAAGGATTCTGCCTCTAAAAAGCCCCGTTAGTTTTTTTCTTTAAAAACCCCCTACTCTGAACCTTTTTTCCTGTATGAAAACACCTAACCAAAAACAAAACCCAAAAACCCCCACCAGGGGCCAAGAACAAAGACTGTCAAAAAGTAAAACCAAAAGGACCCCCAAAATTGTAGACCTGAAAGGGGGCCGAGATGGGGTTTACACCCGGGAATACCCAAACAGGAGGATGATTAGGCAAAACTTTGGGCCAAAAAAGGAAAATGGAAAAAAACACAAGATGACGTCTTTTTTCCTCGGTCGGGGGTTTTTCCATGCAAGATTTCCCCCGGGGGGGTAAGGATGTTTTCCGGGGAAAGGGGTTCTGGAAATCAACAAAACCCCTGGCCCAATTTATCTAAATAAGCTTTACCAACATTCTCACAAAAAACCCAATTTAAATTGACACACTACCCCCAAATCAGGATTAAAATCCCAAGGGGGGAAAACCCCAAAAGGGTCCCCCTGCTCCCCACCAAATACAAGCCAGGCCCATGACCTTTCGGGATATCCCCCAGGGGGGGGGGGAGAAGGTCATGTGGTCAATGGACCTTTTTGGTATTAACCCACTCACCGTTTTGGGGGGGGAAAAAGAAAAAGGGGAATAAAGAAACACCCCAAGAACGGGCATCCCAACAATGAACATGGGGGGGGAAAAACCAAATTTGGGGGGGTTTTAATTTCCTGCAAAAGAACAGAACGACTGACTTTTTAAAAGGGAATGGATGGGGGCCATGTATCCGGAAGATTTTCCCCCCAACAACTTCATTCCCCCCAAGAGCATTTAAAGATGGGGTTTGGGGTTTTGGTAATCCTTCCGGGCGGGACAATGACCCAAAACCTTTAAAAACCATCTCCATACCTGAACCCAAAAACAAAAAACTTTGGAGGGGAGCCGGAACTCAAAATACCCATGCCCGCCCCAAAACCTGGAAGATCGGATAACTCTATTTTGGAGGATGAGTCAAAATCCCTACGTCAGTGTGTGAAAACCGGCCAAAAACAACAGGAAAAAGGGTTGACCTCATAACTGAAAACCAAATGTTTCTTTTAACCAAAAAATAAGTTGGTTTTTTTTTCTACTGAATCAAATACTTTTTCAGGGCAAAAAATCCAAAAAATAAATTATTTAAAAAACATAAATTTGATTTTCCAGTTTTTTTTTTTTTTAGACTGCCCTCTCACAGTTAAAGGAAACCCAAACAATAAAATTAAGGTGGGGTTTCGCCATTCTTCAAAGTGGGCAAAACTTAAAAAAACCCCAAAGTGTAACAAAAAACTTTTTTCCCCTCACAAATAACTGAATATGTAAAAAAACCTTTTAAAAAACGAATCAAAAGAACACAGTGTGAACCCAACATTAGATGAAACCTCTCCCTTAAACACCAAACTAACCCCAGCCTAATGACCCCCCCATAAACAGACATTTAAACAGTTTGGGCTCAGGGGGCCGGCAGGGTCGCTATGAAGGTGGAAACATAGGGGCAGATATGCCCGGCCCATTAGTCCTTTCCCGCCAGGGTTTGATTTTTGAGAGCCCTCTAGGGTGCGGTGAATTTGGCTGACCAGCAGAGCCACGACTTCAAAAGCCGCCCGACCCAAGTTGACTGTGAAAAGAAGGCGACACCATTCATCATCAGGAAAATGAATGACATTACATCTACAGAAAACCAAAACCACTAAAGGACGTTGTTGTTGTACACCACATTTTTATGTGTTTTAGACCGTTTTTGGACACCTCTGAACCTCCGCCGACAAAAGGATTGTGGCCTCGGTAGAAGAGTGTGCCTTTGTGAAAATGACCGTAGCTTAGTATGCACCACCTTGCACCCCAAAAAAAAAAAAAAAGCCAAAATTTTGGCACAGTTTGGGGACAATTTATTAAAGGAAACGAAACTAACACGAACCCCAAAACCAGATTTTCAAAACTATGATACACGTCCCCATTGTAAACTGTCTATCCCACTTTACAACCTTTAAAGGGTATTTCACACGGCTTAATTGCGGGACGTAAATTCCCCGCAATTACGCGGGTGGACGGGGGCGGGGCAGGATGGGACAGGGGGGGGGCGGAGGGGGCCCGGGAGTCGCCGCCCCAAGACATTCACTATTCTCGGTCATAACGCAGGAATAAATACATGTCACTTCTCCCCCTTTCCCCCTGTGTATTGTCCGAGCGGGGAGGGGAAAGACAAATCCACAGTTCTTTTTAAAACTGTGGATTACCGTAATGACTGGGACGGATTCCAGCCCGTAATACGTGCAGTACGGCGTGAAATACGGGGCGAGATACGTCCCAGAATAAGCCGGGTGAACATAGCCTAAGAGTCACACAGTATTGAAAAATCTGCCCCAATGTTTTTATGGGAAACAGACCCTTAAAGAAATTTTGCAGTATTACTGTAAACCATACAGCTGCAGTTTAGGGGGTGAAAGAATATAAAAAAAAAAATAAAAAAATAAAACACAACAAGAAAAGGGGATGAAAAGAACAAGATTTTTCTTTCTATCCAAGACCAGTGTCACTCATATGTCACCAATGGAAAACGGTACTTCCTTTTTTTCTAATCCTGGAAAACCAGTAAAGAAACTAAGATCACCACAAAAAGCTCTAGATTCTAGAGGGATGTCAAACTTACAAGCTTTTCACCAAGAGCCACATCAGCATTATGGTTGCCCTTAAAGGGGTTGTCTCACTACAAAGATTAGCTTCCAGCATGTAGGGAACACTAAATGAAGACGTTTTCCAAATATTTTGCTTTGTTCATTTTTTATTGTTGAGGAGCTACAAATGATTTTATAACATTCTGAGGGCTCTCAGGTTTCTCTATTTTTTGACCTGTTTGCTTGCTCTCCCCTGCTGTTTGTCTTATCTGATAGCAGGGAGTGACATAATCACACAGGTAGGGCACACAACTGCTGGCAGCCTGAGAGCTTGTACGTTATCTGATCTTTCAGACAAAAAGACACTAATTACTACTGTTTACTTTAGCTCTCAAACTTCTCTGGACCTGGTAGCAGGAGATGGTTCATCTCAGGCATCCTCAAACTGCGTCCCTCCAGCTGTCGGGAAACTACAACTCCCATCTTTCCCACTGTTATAGATGATATAAATGCATGATGGGAGTTGTAATTTTCCAACAGCTGGAGGGCCGCAGTTTGAGGATGCCTGGTTTATCTAATCTAGACTAATTAGCAGAAATCTAAATACATGGAGCTCATATGCCAATTACAGACAGCTTGACCGGGAAGTGACAGAATGCATGAATGAAATACTGCTTTGCTCTATGAAACAGTAATATGAGACCACCCCTTGAAGGGGTTGTCTCACCATGCTGTTTAAGAGCCAAAAGCAGCTTTCATTCATGCATTCTGTCTCTTCCTGGCCAGGCTGTGGGTGGTTCCATAGCAGTGATTAGCATATCAGCTCCTATTCAAAGCTCGGCTAATTACTCCGACATGAGAGCAGGAGAGCTTTATCTAAAATCCAGAAAAGCTTCAGAGCTAAAGTAAACAAAAGTAATTAGTCTCCTTTGTTTGTTAGATTAGATAACACTCATGCTCAAGCTGCAGGCAGTGCTGTGTACCGACCTGTGTGATGCCTTCATCCCGGATATCAGATAAGATGTAAACAGCAGAGGAGAACAGGTCGGTAACCTAGAGATACATGAGTGCACTCAGAGCTGATAAAATAAAATTTTATCTCAACAAAGAAAAAGAAACAAAGCAATCTATTTGGAAATGTCTTCATTTACTGTTCCTCACATGTTGAAAGCTAATCTCTGTAGTAAGACAAACCTCTTTAAAAAGGCCATTAAAAAGGTGGCTCGGGTGCTGGGGTAGCGCTGTCAGAGCTGTGCCACCACCTGTAAGTTGAAGAACATTACGGAGTAAAGGTGCTCAACAGAGCTCTATATCAATATGGGACCTGCTCCATGTGCTGGCACCACCACCTCTGCCAAGCACTGGGTGCATCTTCCGGTCACATCCCTACTCACGGTGTCTAAGCTTTCACTGGACACATAAAATGATGTGGTGGGCCGGATTTGGCCAGCGGCCCTGGAGCTTGACGTAAACCAAAACCAGTATCTGCTCCAGTGACAGCCCAGAGGAGGAGCAGGAGGAGATCTCTGCAGACAAAGGAAATAAACCAAGATACTTCGTCATTAAAGAGAGAACGAAGAGGAAGGATCCTACCAGGAAGGTTTTTTGCCGTTTGACTGTCATGTATCTTGCAGCCACCCTGCTCCTGACCCTGGCTGGTTTCACGGGGGCGGACGTGTCCGAATATGACCCCAGTCAGCCGGTCACATCAGACGTTTTGGTTGCCCCAGGAGGCAGACTGACCTTAACCTGCACAGTGAAGGACCATGAAGACTCTTCCCTCCAATGGTCCAATCCAGCAGAGCAGCCTCTATACTTTGGGGAGAAAAGAGCCCTCAAAGATGACAGAATCCAGCTGGTCAAATCCACCAAGAATGAGCTGTCCATCAGTATTAGCAACGTGGCTCCATCCGATGAGGGCGAGTACACCTGCTCCATCCTCACCATGCCGGTCAGGACAGCCAAAGCCATGATCACCGTTCTAGGAGTTCCCCAGGAGCCTCAGATGTCTGGTCATCAGAGGCCATTCAGAGAAAATCAAAATGCAAACCTAAGATGCACAACAAGTGGCAGCAAACCCGCCGCCAACATCAGGTGGTACAAAGGACCGGAGGAGCTGGAAGGAGCAAGAACCTCTCAAACAAGGGACTTCAATGGCAAGACCTTCACTGTAGTGAGCACCATCAGCTTTCCGGTGACTAAAGCAGATGACCAGGTGGAAATTACCTGCACTGTCGGTCATGAGTCAATGCCCATCACGTTCAAGTCCTCCAGTCAGAAGATTCGGGTTCTGCCTCATCCCACAGCAAAGATTGAGTCACTGCCAGATACACCAAGGGAGGGGGACAGGCTGCAGCTCCAATGTGATATCCCTGGGGACCCGGAACCATTCAAATACACCTGGTTTCGCAAGAACGCCGATCTGCCAAGGAGCGTATCCACTCATCACAACAGCCTGGTGTTCCAAAAGCTCAACAAAAGTGACAGTGGCACCTATGTGTGCCAGGTCTCCAACTACCTGGGTGAATATACGGCGGAATACAAACTGGAGGTCAATGGTCCTGGTCCTATCCCCTCCCAGTCAAGCACTGACCATGCGTTTATTGGAGGAGTGGTAGCAGTAATTGCCATCCTACTTTTCGGTCTTCTTATTGTCTTGGGATGCTACCTCATAAGACACAAAAGGACCTCTCGCACCCAAGAAGCCAGGGGATCAGATGATGCCCCCCGATGCCGAAACCGCCATCGACAACACCGAGGGCGGACAAGGAGGGTCCGACGACAAAAAGGAATAATTCATGTAAACTCCAAACCTTCTCCTAAAAATGTGACACTGGCAGCAAGACCAATACATGGCTAAGACCGCAACAGCATCAGAACAGAATGAAACCAAGGTTTGGAAGATCTGGGGTGGACAAGTCTTATTCTCTACCAGGGCTACAGCAAGGAGAAGAGGACGGGGGAGAACGGGACAGTGACCGGAGATTTTAGGCTTCTAAAACAAACTTGTATAAGAGTGATTACTAAAAAGAAGATAGAAATTGTTCGCTGAAACCTATAAGTCTTCGGTGATTGCACTATTCTAACAAATAACTGGGAGTTGAGATATTTTTGGTTTAATTTTTTTGTACAAAGTTTTATCTTTTGTTTGTTTTTTTTTTACTTTGGAATAATGGAGTGAGGGGCAGTGGGGAACTATATATTTAGGGCATTGTGTATGAAAATGGTCTAGGTCCAAGACGGTCTTTGTTGCCCACAGAGACCAATCAGAAGCCCGGAGCAACCAATCAGAGCTCTGGAAAAATAAAAGCAGAGCTCCGATTGGCTGCTATGGGCCCCGGCTGGACGCTATGGGCCACAAACAGTCTTAGGGTATGTTCACACGGGTTATTTGGACAAAGTTTTGGACGAGGTTTTCGGAGCGTTTTCTCGCCCAAAACCACATCAAAACCTCGCCTGAAATGCACTACTTCAGAAGAGGTTTTAGAGACATTTCTTGGCGAGGTTTTGACACACAAAAATTAATAGCCAGGACGAAAACCGCGGCAAAAACCACGCCGAAAAATGCGCTAAAACCGTGCCTAAAACACGCTTCAAGAATTGATGACACCTCTTTTTAATTGCTTCCAAAGAAGCGTGTAAAAACCTTGTGTGTGAACTACAACGAGGTTTTACATAGGAATCAATGAAATTAACTGGGGGCGTTTTGGACGAGGCTTTGGGTGTGGAAACACTCCGAAAACCTTGTCCAAAACCACATCAAAATAAGCCGAGGGAACATACCCTTACAGCTAGACAGTTTTCATACGCAAGACCCTTGTGGCCACATGTATGACAACTGTCTAGGTCTTAGAACGTGTTTCTAGCCCATAGTGACCAATGTAAACCTAAGGCTATGTTCACATGGTGTAAATGCGGGGCGTAATTACGCCTCGCAATTACGCCGTGTACTCGGGGGCGGCAGCTCGCTGGCCCATAGACATTTATTACTAGCGCCGCGTATTTGCCACTAGTAATTGACATGTCACTTCTCTCCCCGCTCGGCATATTGTGTGAGCGGGGAGAGGAGACGTAATCCATAGTTCTCTATGAGAACTGTGGATTACCGTAATGACTGGGACGTATTTCAACCCGTAATTCGCGCAGTATGCTGCGAATTACGGGCTGAAATGCGTCCCAGAATAAGCCGTGTGAACAAAGCCTACGATGCACAACAAGTGGCAATCAGGGCTCACAGCAACCAGTCAAAGCCCATAGCAACCAGTCAAAGCCCATAGCAACCAGAGCTCAGCTTTTATTTTTTCAGAGCACCATATGAAATGAAAGCGGAGCTCTGATTGGTCGCTATGGGCATCAAAGAAAGTTTTACCCATTTTCATACAGTTGTGTTAAATTTTTTTTAATTAATTTTTTTTATTTCCTAGGCAAACTGGTAGGATAGAGATTTTCTAGGAAGGAGGGTTATATTTCAGGAATACATAAGGCGACATTTATACGGTACCACAATTAAAGCTTCCATTTTAAGATCTAAAATACGGCATCATTTAGTACTTCTAACTTTTCGTGGAGAATTTGTATGGTTTTGAGCGGTAACCTTTCAGTTGCCTGTAGCTACCCTCGGCTAGGAAAACGATATGCGAAGTTTTTGACTCTTAACGAAGAGGATGTTGGGTGAGATTTTGGATTCTGGAAACGGGACAAGAAAAGAGAGTTCCCAGTTTTGAGGCAGATCAGTGTCTCTAGACGAGTTGGCGTAGGGCACACGTGTCAAACTGCGGCCCTCCTGTGAAACTACAACGCCCATGATGCATTTATATAATCTATAACAGTGGGCATGATGGGAGTTGTAGTTTCCCAACAGCTGGAGGGCCGCAGTTTGACACCCCTGGCTTAGGGGATGTTAACACGGCGTTTTTAAGATGCGTGTTTAGATCCGTTTTTCGGAATCAAACCCGCATCTAACAATGTGCATTGTGATTTCCATTGCTTTCAATATAAAACACCCATCGGCGTTCAGACGAGTGATCGCCGATGTGTGTTTTACATGCATCTTTCGGATCCGTTCAAAGAGTTGTCATGCCAGTTCTTGATCTGCTTTACGCAGCAGACGCCCTATTTAAAACTATAGGGTGCGATCCTGCTGCACAGAAAATGCATCCAAACACACAGCACACTTTGGGTGCATTTTACAAAGCGCTTTTCAATTTATTTTTGGATCAAAAAATTTATTCAAAAACGCCGTGTGACCATACCCCTAGGGTCAAAATGTTTTACATTGCTTTTGATCCTGTCATTACCCCAGGTCTTACTGGAACAGCAGGGTATGGTATATGATACGGAAAGGTGACAAACCAAATCAGAACCCTCCATCCCAGAGAGGTGGGCATACGTTTAGGGACATTTCATTGGTTTTCTGTTGGCAATAGAATTTCAGGTTGCCAAGAAAGGCTTAGATACCTACCTGGAACTAAAGAATATTAATGCATACGTAGCTAGGTAAAATTCTGGATCCTGGCTGGTGGCGGCTCTGGGGTCAGATATAGGGTCTATACTGGAGCAGGTTGGTTCTTGCCTTGTGGGTTTCGGGGCATTAACCAGTGGGGAGGCTTGGCTTTAAGTCCGTGTCTCTCTCCCTCTCCCACATTTTCCCCACCCTTGGTTGAACTCGATGGACATGTGTCTTCTTTCAACCTACTAACTATGTAACTATGTAACCCGGTTATTAGTACTGGATGGGTGGTATTTAATCTGTTATAGCGCACCATATGTATTATATGTACCACATGAAGGTGTCATCATGTGAACTATTATTTTACAAACTTGGATTTAATTTTAACAGAGCTTACAGCATCATTCATTTGATAAAGTTACTGATATTAACCAATAAATCTCATACTATGTACCAGGCTTGTAATACATTTCTTTTTCTCTGTGAAAAAAAACTCAGTACTAACCAATCTGCCCCCCAATGACTGGCGGTCTGACGATGAGCAGTATGAGCTTATCCAAGAGCTGGTGACAGAAGCAAACCGTGGGGCCGAGAGCGGCAAGGCGCAGGTTCCCCATACTGCTCTTAAGCTCCGACTCAACATTACTTTCTGTAATAATGACATCCTTCAGTCGGAAGGGAAAGCTCTGCTCCTCCAGCACCTGCACCACAGTGAAGAACTTGTCCAAATTGGGGTCCTAGAAGGACAGAAAGAAAAATGCGTCATCTCAGTGGTGGAATATTCCACAAGTCTGCCCTATAGACAGAGAAAGAAACGTGACAGACAAGGTGTGCGGGTCAATGTACCGTCTCCAGTCTGCTGTCTCAGAGGTTGTGCTCACTTTTTACAATATACAGCTCCACTATGGTTCTCCTGCTCACCTCTACGTATAATGCATTGCTTAAAACACAGGGGTCAAACTGCGGCCCTCCAGCTGTTTGGAAACTACAACTCCCATCATGCATTTGTATAATCTATAACAATGGGGGAGTTGTAGTTTCCCAACAGCTGGAGGGCCGCAGTTGGACACCCCTGGCTTAAAAGGAGAACCTCACATCCCATAAATCTTGCTCATTTTGTCCTGGCTTTTACTGACCTCAAGCAATCCATTGGCAGTCGAGCTATGTTCACCCAATGTATTTGCGGGATGTACTTTGGCGCACTGCAATTACGCACTGAAGTATGCCCCGTAAATACAGTAAAATCGAAAACCTCATTGAGTGCTATAATAAGCTGGTGTAAGTGCAAGAAAGAAGCGACAGGTCACTTTTTTACAGGCGCGTATCGTGAACCGGGGGAAAATTAAATTAATAGGCGGCTTGTCCGTGGCACTGCTGAAAGTACACGCTGGCCAGTGTGTACTTTCAACAGCAGGAGTATTGTGGCGCGCACAGGGATGTGCTGCAGTACGCCGGGTAGACTTACCCTTAAAGACACTTGACTTGGGTAGAGACAGAAAACCCGAGCATCGCCGCCCGACTGTAATGGGAATTCCCAATCATGCCTATGGGAGAATCCTGACCACCTCTCCATTCGGAATGGAGAGGTTTCGGAGCTTGTTTAGGAGATAGGCTCAGGTCCCCAGGATGGGAACCAGACCTTTTAGATGGTGGTGGTATATCCCAGCGATAGTCCATCAATCCCGTTAGACTGTACACAGGATCTGGGGGTCTGACTGTGTGCAAACTAGTCGAATACAAACCCTGCTTCCCTTTCATAAATTTATCATGTCCCATTTTGTGAATCCATTGTCATATCCCCATCAGGGTTCGATTTAGAGGGGGGGGGGGATTTCTCTGGTCAATAACCAAACAATGTTACAAAGAGCGCCTCTCACTGTGGAGGACCCGTCCTGTCCTTTAGGCCTCGTTCACACGGCTTATTCTGGGACGGATTGCAGCCGTACTGCGTGCCGGATTTGCGCTGCAGTACAGCTGGAATCCGTCCCAGTCATTACGGTAATCCACAGTTCTCATAGAGAACTATGGATTCCGTCTCTTCTTCCCGCTCGGCGAACACGCCGAGGGGGGAGGAAGTGACATGCACATTATTTACGGCGTGTACGCGCCATAGATAATGAATGTCTATGGGGCCGGCGAGCTGCCAGCCCCCCGCCCCCGCTACACGGCAGCCAGCGTAATTGCGGGCGAAATCCGTCCCCGCAATTACGTCGGGAATAAGGCGTGTGAACCTAGCCTTACTATACACTGTGTGCAGAATTATTAGGCAAAAGACTATTTTGATCACATCATCCTTTTTATACCTGTTGTCCTACTCCAAGCTGTATAGGCGTGAAAGCCAACTCCCAATGAAGTAAATCAGGTGCTGTGCATCTCTGTAATGAGGAGGGCTGTGGTCTAATGACATCACCCTATATACGGTGTGCTTAATTATTAGGCAACTTCCTTTCCTTCGGCATAATGGGTCAGAAGAGAGATTTGACGGACTCTGAAAAGTCAAGCATTGTGAGACGTCTTGCAGAGGGAGGCAGCAGTCTGGAAATTGGCAAACTTTTGAAGCGTGATCACCGAACAATCAAGCGTTTCTTTGGAAAAAAGCCAACAGGGTCGCAAGAAGCGGGTCAAAAAAAAGGCGAAAAATTTAACTGCCCATGAATTGAGGAAAATCAGCGTAAAGCCTGCCGAGAGGCCATTAACCACCGTTTTGCCATTTTTCAGAGCTGCAAACATTAGTGGAGTATCAAAAAGCACAAGATGTGCGATACTCAGGGACATGGTCAAGGTAAGGAAGGCTGAATAACGACAAGAAACATAAGATAAAACGTCAAGACTGGGCCAAGAAATATCTGAAGACTGATTTTTCTAAGGTTTTATGGACTGATGAAATGAGAGTGACTCTTGATGGGCCAGATGCATGGGCCCAAGGCTGGATCAGTAAAGGGCAGAGAGCTCCACTCCGACGCCAGCGAGGTGGAGGTGGGGCACTGGTATGGGCTGGTATCAGAGATGAACTTGTGGGACCTTTTCAGGTTGAGGATGGAATGAAGCTCAACTCCCAGACCTACTGCCAGTTTCTGGAAGACACCTTCTTCAAGCAGTGGAACAGGAAGAAGTCGGTATCGTTCAAGAAAAACATGATTTTCTTCGTAAAAGGACGGTCGGGGGTGGTTAATATTAGGACGGTATTGGCGGTACTGGATAGTCTGGAAGGTAAGAAGGGTAAACAGGGTTGCCCAGCGCTTTTCGCCGTGGACGCCGAAAAGGCGTTTGATAATGTGAAATGGTCCTGGTTGTATAGGGTCATGGCCAAAATGAACATTCAAGGGAACTTTAGGGCTTTCACGGAAGCTATATATGACCAACCTAGGGCCCAGAGTAAACACTCCGGGTTTTTCCTGTCAGCGCCCTTCCGGCTACAGAAAGGGACACGACAGGGGTGCCCGCTTTCTCCCTTATTGTTTAATATTGCTCTAGAGCCGGTCATTAGACACTTGATTAGTTCTGATACCTTTGAGGGAATAAAGGTGGGCAGAGAGGAGGTCAAGCTGTGCTGCTTTGCAGATGACATGATACTTTTCTGAGTTCGCCAAAGAACATCTGGTAAGGTAAACATTTTTGAATCAAGTGGGGTCCCTTAGCGGGTATAAAATTAATATATCTAAAAGTCAACTGCTTCTCCTAGGAGAGTACAGAGGAGGTGCAACCCTAGTGAGGGTGTCCAGGTAGTCTCTTCCCCCTTGATTATTTAGGGATACGAATTTGGAAGGCAGAGCTCAGGCTTATACCAACTGAACTATGGGCCCTTGATAGAAAAAATACTAGGGAATTGAAAAGGTGGAGTACATTACCATTATCGTTATTTGGTAGGGCGCAGCTGATCAAAATGATAAGCTTTGCACGTCTGTTGTATCCCTTGCAAAATTTGCCAATTCTTTTGAAACATAAGGATGTAAACAGATTACAATCAGCATTTGTGAAATTTTTATGGAATTCCAAGAGACCTAGGATTTCCTATAAAAAGCTTAGTTTATCCAAGTTGGATGGGGGTCTGAACCTACCTAATATTAGAATATATAATTTAGCGGCGTTGGTGGCCATGTGAGGGACTGGCAAAAAGAGAGCAATAGCTTTTCTAACTTACACCTCGAAAAGGCAGCTGGCTTGCTGGAGAACCTGGTTGCGCCCCTTACACCGGCGGTTAAAAGATCTTCCTCTGCATGTTAAAAGGAGTGTGGTGCTCAAAGGGGCACTTTGGCCACATGGAAGCATGCAGGAAGCTGTTCACATTGCCGGCACACCTATCTAAATATGCTCCCATTTGGGAGTTGCCCTCGTTCCGGCTGGGAGAGAAAATAAGTTTTTTGAGGTCTGGAGAAGTAAGAATATAAGATCTATAGGAGACCTGATCAATGAGAAGGAAAACAGGTTCATTTACGTGGCAAGAAATGAAAGAGAAATACGGTCTCAGGGAAGGGCAAGTGTTCCAATTCTGGCAAGTGATGGCCTTTTGTAAATCTAAGGTTAAAAATTTAGCGGCCCGCAGAGACATCTGGAGTATTTGAAGACTGGTAGGGGATCAAGAACGCGGGAGTTTTCCCTTTTCCGTGTCTATAAGAGACTATGCGATAGAGTGCAAGCTTCAATTAGGGAGTCCTGTTTTAGATCGTGGGGAAAAAGGGGTTGAGAGACCCCGAGTCCATCAAAAGATTAGAGGGGGTTGGGGGGAAAATTAGAGCCTCTATTATCAATGAAAACTGGAGGGAGATGTTCTTCCGCTTGGCCCACAAAAACCACTTATTTCGTTTGACCTCCCGGTCAGGAATGGCCCCCGCGCACTATCTCAGGGAATGTCCCAAGTGTAGGCTACAGAAGGCAGACCTGTTACATGGTTTATGGCACTGCCCGAAGCTGAGAAATATTGGGATGATATCCTTTTGATGCTTAAGGAGGTGTGGATGTGGAGGTACGGAGTGATCCTATTTGTAGATTTTCCATTACATCCTTGTTTCGGGACATAGAGGGGGAGAGACTTCAGCTTTATTAAATCACAAGGGGGTACACACGCTATTATTGGTGGCTAAGAAGTGTATCCTAAGAAATTGGTTAAAGGAGAGTGTCCCGACAAAGGATGAAGCTGTTCTGTTAATTAAGAGATTGCTAACTATAGATAGGATTGATGCGGAAACAAATAAGAGCTTGTTAATGAGAAGTTCTTTAAAAAATGGAGAGTTTTTATCATTAAAATTTTATCGGATGAAGAGATAAAGGGGGCTGATGGATCACTTTCGTACTTTGAATACTACCTCAAGGGAAAAGATTGCTGGTTCCTTGGGCAGACTAGGGGTAGGGGATGACAGGTGACGAAGGTAAATATGGGTTGTCTGAGCTAGGGGAGAGAAGATACAGGGGAGGAATACCTGGACGGCGGAGGCGATCCTATCCTTGATGTAGATTGAAGGGTTTCAAAGTAAATTATTGGCGTCAGAAATTCCCAGTACTGGTGTTGAGGGGGGGTGGGGAGGTGGGGTGGGTCTTTAAAGGGAGTTTGTAAGATAGGCTCGGTTGTTTTCTTTCTTATTGTTCATATTCTTTTTAAAGGGAAAAATTTGTGTATATATCTGCTTAGCTGATGATTCTGTCATATCGAAGTATTATTTGGATTATGGTGATTATGATCATTATGTAAATGTTGACATTTTCTCTCCAAAAAAAATCCTTGTTCCAAAAAAAAAAAAACAAAGAAAAACATGATTTTCATGCAGGACAATGCTCCATCACATGCATCCAACTACTCCACAGCGTGGCCGGCCGGTAAAGGGCTAAAAGAAGAAAAAAATTATGACATGGCCGCCTTGTTCACCTGATCTGAACCCCATAGAGAACTTGTGCTCTCTCCTAAATGTGGATCGACAGGGAGGGGAAAACAGTCCACCTCTTGAACAGTGTCTGGGAGGCTGTGGGGGGCTGCTGACCCCTCTGAAAAAGTGGGTTTGGGGGGCTGTGGTGGCCGCTGCACCTCTCTGAACAGTGCCTGGGAGGCTGTGGTGGCAGCTGCACCTCTCTGAACAGTGCCTGGGAGGCTGTGGTGGTTGCTGCACCTCTCTGAACAGTGTCTGGGAGGCTGTGGTGGTTGCTGCACCTCTCTGAACAGTGCCTGGGAGGCTGTGGTGGTTGCTGCACCTCTCTGAACAGTGTCTGGGAGGCTGTGGTGGTTGCTGCACCCTCTGAACAGTGCCTGGGTGGCTGTGGTGGTTGCTGCACCTCTTGAGCAGTGTCTGGGGGGCTGTGGTGGCTGCTGCACCTCTCTGAACAGTGCCTGGGAGGCTGTGGTGGCTGCTGCACCTCTCTGAACAGTGCCTGGGAGGCTGTGGTGGCTGGTGCACCTCTCTGAGCAGTGTCTGGGAGGCTGTGGTGGTTGCTGCACACAATCAAGCAACTGACGGAATCTATGGATGGAGGCTTTTGAGTGTCCTCGTAAAGAAAGGCGGCCATATTGGTCACTGATTTGGTTTTTGTCAGAAATGTTTATTTCTAAATTGTCTGTTGTTCTATTGGTTTACCTGGTGAAAAAAACAATTGAGATGGGGATAGATTTGGTTTTTATTAAGTTGCGTAATAATTCTGCACAGTAATAGTTACCCGCACAAACAGATATCCTCCTAAGATAGCCAAATCTAAAAAAAACCCTACTACAACTTCCAAAAATATTAAGCTTTGATATTTAGAAGTCTTTTGGGTTGATTGAGAACATAGGAGATGTTTAATAATAAAAAGAATCCTCTCAAATACAACTTGCCTAATAATTCTGCACACACTGTATATTGATATAATAGGACATGTAATGCTTAGGTTCCCATGTGGTGCCGCTGCAGAGCAACTGAACACTTAGGCCTCGTTCACACGGCTTATTTTGCCGCGGATTGGCGCCGTATTCCGCGCCGTATTTGCGCTGCAGTACGACGCCAATCCGTCGGAGTAATTACGGTAATCCACTGCTCTCATAGAGAACAGTGGATTCCGTCGCTCCTCCCCGCTCAGCGAATCCGCCGTGAGGGGGAGAAAGTGACATGCACATTATTTCCGGCGCGTACGCGCCGTAGATAATGCATTGTCTATGGGGCCGGGAAGCGGCGCCCCCGCCGCGCTCCGGCCCCGCCCCGCCGGATTTGTGAGCGCAATCCGGCTCACAAATCCGTCGGGAATAAGCCGTGTGAACACGGCCTTAGGCTATGTTCACACGGCTTAAAATGGGACGTATTTCAGTCCGTAATTCGCGCCGTACTGCGTGAATTACGGCTGGAATAGATCCCAGTCATTACGGTAATCCACAGTTCTCATAGAGAACGATGGATTACGTCTCCTCTCCCCACTCGGACAATACGAGGCGGGGGGGGGGGGGGATAAGGGACATGTCATTTACTAGCGGCGTATACGCGCCGCTAGTAATGATAGTCTATGGGCCGAAGGTGCCGGCCCCCGCTCCCGCCCCTGTCCACACGGCCTAATGACGCCCCGCAAATAAGCCGTGTGAACCAGGCCTTAGAGCCAGGTCTCCTGAAAGCTGATCACTGTGGGTCCCAGCAGGGGGACACTGATGGTTATGAAACCCCGCTATCAGTTTACAGGAGATCTGCTACAATTGCTCTGAGTTGAGTGGTGAACCTGGCAGTCAGTGTTTTACTGCAGCCACCACTAGGGGGCCCAACACACATTTCCTATGGGGCTCTGTAATTTTTTTTTTACTGTTCCTCTGGATAAGACCATGCACCTCTAGCCTAGTCAGGACATGCGACTTGGCTTATTGAGTAACTGGCACGTGGTGCTTGTTGGTAATTGGCACCCTCTGCGTTCTCTATGGGAAGTCCAGCTTTCTTCAACAGAAGGCTCTCCCCTATGGTGGCCGCACAGCCCCTCTGCAGCTGCAAACTATTCAGTGCTGTTTATAGCACCGCCCTGCAGGGTATTTGTGAGGCAGCCCAAAGTGTAGACCAGGTGACCTTCACATTCCTATCAGATCACTTTATTACTGCAATTCATGTGGAACCTCTAGGTCTCCCTACAAATCGTATGAAACTGCTAGGGGCTTAGGCCATGTTCACACGGCTTATTCTGCGCTGCAGTACCAATTTGTCCCAGTAACTTCGGTAATCCACAGCTCTCATAGAGAACTGGATTCCGTCTCTTCTCCCCGCTCGGCGAATCCGCCGCGGGGGGAGAAAGTGACATGCACATTATTTACGGCGTGTACGCGCCGTAAATAATGCATTGTCTATGGGGCCGGCGGGCAGCTCCCCCGCCCCGCCCCCACCCCTTATTCAAGCCGTATTGCGGGCGGGATCCGTCCCGCAATTACGGCTTGAATAAGCCGTGTGAACCGGGCCTTAAAGTAAACCAGTCCGGTGGTATTTGCTGCACTAACAGCAGGGTGCGATAGAGGAGGAAAAGCAGAAATCTGTGATATATAGGTTTAAATGATTTGGGGCAGGATTTCTAAGCAAAAAATAGTAAATCCTGGAAAAAATTCCTAAATGAGAAAGTGAAAGTCCTGCTTACCCCACCCACATACAGTGATTGACAGTCCTGTCAGGATTTAATGCTTTTTAATTCACAGCCCTATATATCACAGAGCTCAGCTTCTCTGCTCTATCATATAACCCTATATATCACAGAGCGCAGCTTCTCTGCTCTATCATTAACCCTTTTATATCACAGAGCTCAGCCCCTCTCCCTCTATCAAATAACCCTATATTTATCACAGAGCTAAAGCTTCTCTCCCTCTATTTTTATAACCCTATATATCACGAGCTCAGCTTCTCTCCCAAATATATAACCCCAAATATATCACAGAGCTCAGCTTCTCCCCCTCTATTATATAACCTATATATCAAGAGCTCAGCTTCTCTACCTCTATTATATAACACTATATATAACAGAGCTCAGCTTCTCTCCTCTATTATATAACACTATATATCACAGGCTCAGCTTCTCTACCTCTATTATATAACCCTATATATCACAGAGCTCAGTTTCTCTCCCCTCTTTTAAATATAACCCTATATATCACAGAGCTCAGCTTCTCTCCCTCTATCATATAACCCTATATATCACAGAGCTCAGCTCCTCTCCCTCGATCACGTCCTGCTCTCAGATAGGTGGTTTATGCTGTCCTAACAGGTTCACTTACAATAGCAGAAATAAGCTCCTAAATACCGAGAACTCGGCAGATCTACTACTCAAATAAGAAGTAAATACAAAAATCCTCAACCTGTGTGTGCACGGAGGCCTGCACCAATCCCCGGAAGACCGGTTTATGGTTATCCCCCATTCACCCTGGGGTGCTGTAGGCAATGACAGGAAATTAAATTAGTAGTGATCTTTAGTTACTCACGGTCCATACAGATTTACAAAGAGAACCTCTCACTACCCAAAAAGAGAAAAATTAAAATCAGACTCTGCCATCAGAATACTCACATCAGGGGTCAGAACAGAGTAGCTGGGTGGTGGCTTTTCCACAGACACAGGAAGCGAGAAGGAGCCAGTTCTCAGGGGGGCCATTTTGCATAACGGGCCCCACTTTTGAAAGAGCATACGTGAAGCCCCAGGAAAAAAACCCGATCAGAATTCCCAAGACTCTTTTCTTTTTAATGGAAGTTTGGGTACAGCCGAAACGGCCCCCCCCCTGAAATGGGAATCCCAAAACCAAAAATAAAGGGAAAACACAGGCCTCCCCCTGAAAGGGGAAACCCGCGTAGAACAGAATGGAGAACACAGCCCCCCCTGTATGGGAACTCCCATAGAACAAAAAGGGGAGAGAACCCGCCCCCCTGTATGGGAACTCCCATAACAAAAATGGGGAAAACCAGCCCCCTTCCTGTATGGGAAACCCCCCTAGAACAAATGGAGAAAAAAGCGCCCCCTGTACTGGGAAACTCAAAAAAACAGAATGGAGAGAAAACAGCGCCCCCCTGTAGGGGAAACTCCCTAGACCAAAAGGAGAGAAACGCGCTCCCTGTATGGGAACGCTTAGAACAGAATGGAGAACCGCATCCCGGGACGGGGAACCCCCAATGAAAAAGAAGGGAAAAACCCCACGCTCCCTTATGGAACTCCCTAGAAAAAAGGAATACAGGCTCCCCTGTACTGGAATCCCAAGACCCAAAATGAAAAGAACCAGCCTCCCTGTATGGGAACCCCCATAGAACAAAAGGAGGAACAAGCCTCCCCTGTACGGGGGAACCCCCATAGAAACAGAATGGAGAGAACACAGCGCTCCCCTAGTACTGGGAACTCTCAAGTGTAACAATAATGTACATGTTTTCACTGCTACGCCCCAGTTGCCATCAGCACCCCAATATTGCATTGGGATGACATAAGGACTGAAAAGTGATGGGCCCCTAGGTCCCACTGCGTTCCCCTGTGGCCCAAACTGTTTACCCCTTAAAGGAAAGGGTTTTCCTGCACCACTGAGCTCCTGTGTTTGTTGCAAACGTTGAATTTTTTTTGTACATACAAAATGCCCTTCGACAAGGCATTTCATGCTGTACATGATTATAATACATTAAGGGCTTAAGAACACGATATTCTTAACCGTAACCACCTATTTTAAAAATTTCTGAAAATTTACCTTTAGAAAACTTTAAATCCAAATTCAAAATTTTATTGTACTCCTGAGCTGCTTCTAATTCTGTACATTCGGCGAAATCTCCTATTCTTCCCTATCGGCTTAATGTCTGCAAACGTTTTGCTGGGATCGCTTTCTTTAGATTATGTACGTCCCGGGGAAAAGGTCAGAAAAAAAAGGCCCAACCCCACGGAGGGTTTTTTTCGTCTTTTCTCGGTTTGAAAACCGGCTCAAACCTTTGCCGGAATTAAAATGGAAAATCCGTGCGCGGTCCAACTGGGGTTTTCGCCCGCCGTTTTCAGCCCGCCGGCGGCCCGAAAAAAAGAACGGTTCTTTTTGCCCGGTTTTGGAGGAAATATAAAACATGCAATGGAAGGGGGGGGGGTTTTTTCCCCAAAAACCCGCAGAGAAAAGCCCCCCCCTTTCCAAAACTCTTATGAGGGGGGCATGGTTCCCCTGGCGTTCCGGGCCTTCTTCTCCCCAAATATTCTGCTTTTCCTAAGGTGGCGAAAATACCCTCTTTGTGGGGAACATCGGAGCCTGGAAGGCCTGTAAAACCCCGGTTCTCTCTGCCCTACCAGACCATAATACCTTCCTTTTTGGCACCCAAAATTCAACTGGCCTTGATAACCCCAATTTAAAGTTGAGGAGTAAAGGGATCTTAACTATTTCCCAGCTTATTCACCCTTCCCACCAACGGGATTTACTCTCTTCAGAATTTATCTCAAAAAATATACCTTGCCACCATGCATTTTTTGGCTTACCCCCAAAAATAGTGAGTTTTTATGAAGTAAGGGGACATGAGGCCCGTCTCTTTTTCCCAGTTGAATGCTTTTGAAAATGTCATTGGCCTACTTCTTCAACAGACCACTCTCTATCAGCGCTATATGCTGGTCTTTGGTAGAGGGTTCAGAAAGGGGAGGGGCCTTCAGGAGTTTTCTACAATTCTCCAGGGATGGCTGAAGATCCTAAATATATAGTTAATGAGAAGGGGAGGGCCCCATTCTTTAGATTTGCCCTTTCTGCAATTTCGGCTTTAATACCCCCCCCCAAACCCAGCTTGTCCAGACCGCTTGACGTCCTGCCAAGTGTGGCACCCCCCGCACGGATTTTGTCCATAGTATATGGACCTGTGTTGGAAAACCATGAAGTTCTGGGAGACGTCATACAAACTCTGAATCTTAAGTTTCGGTGTCATTTAACTTTAGAGCCAACACAGCTCCTGTTCCATAATTTACCACAAACATTTAGGAACCCCCCAAATTTCTCAAATTTTTTATTAGCGGCTAAAAGAAGCCTCCTGGCCAATGGTTGGGACCAACCTTTCCCTACATTGCAGGAAGTGATCCAGGGGTAAAACATCATTGGGAAATGGACAGAATCAACATTATTCAGGACTAAGGAAACCCAATGCTCTAAATTTTTCAAAAATGGAAAGGAGCTCATAGGTACTTTTACACCCCCCAGAGATAAAGGGAAAGATCATGCGCCATTGTCTACACCCCTGGTATCTCTCCTCTCACAAAGCGGGCACCCTGGGAGCTTTGGATGTCTGTACCCCATAAATGGGAGCTTACCTCAACCATATCCTACACCTGCCCTGGTTTACTCCTTGGTACTGTGCGTCAGAGTTGGGGGTGAATTTGTCCTCTATCTATTTCTCTCCCGCGGGCGTTGGGGGACGAGGGTCGTGTGACGATCCGCGCATTGTATCAGCACAGGATTTTTTTTACCTTTTATCCAGAGCTTACTTGATTACATAGATTTATGTGATTATGTCTCATTACTGTATATAACTGTCGATCATTGGGTACCACTGTTTGTGTTTTTGTTTTTTGGAGGAGGGGGGGGGGGGTTAACTTTTTAATTACTTTTTTGTTTTCTCTCTTATAGTGAAGATGGAGCCGTTTTTTGCTTCATATCTTATTATTCTGATACCAAAGTATGTATTTGTGCTATTTTGTATTTTCATTGCTTAGTACTTTTCTTATTTGTACTAATGATGCCTTATATTATTTCTTTGTGTAGTATCTCATCTATTGGACAGTTATTATATGTTTTTGTTATTGTAAAATTTAATAAAAATTATGTTTACACAACGGCCTACGGACGCTCGGGATCGGGAACAGCGACGCCCCTCTTCGCTGAACTCGCCTTGAATTTGGCCGATTAGCTCCTTGTTGATTGATATCTTGTAGGGGCCCAACTTTGGGTAAATTTGGTACTTTATGAATAGCATTTTTGGGTGTCTCCATAGGGCATGCTGGTTACCTTTGCTCTTAATTTTTTTGTAGGCAGCCCGATTTCAGAAGCGCCTGAGCCCGTCCTTCTAGGGAGCTGCTTCTCTCCCTACACCATTGTTTATGCCTATCCTGGTAGCAATGGTAGGGGTTCTTCCCCTTCCCCTTTTTTCCTTTCCTCCTTCCTGAGGGCCGGTTATTAGTTTTCATATTTTCTCAATGGTAACAAGGAGTCTCCTCCATGTAGCCATGTACTTCCACTTTCCACAGTAGGTGGAAATACCTGTTCCTGGGTTTGGTGCCTTCACAGGTATTCCTGTTCTTAGTATTCTGGTTTTCTGAGTTAATTTTTTTTTTTTTTTTTTTTTTTTTTTTTTTTTTTTTTTTTTTTTTTTTTTTTTTTTTTTGCTGCGCAGGGTCTTGTCCTCTGCTTTTTGGTTGCCTGTCCGTGTTTAGTGTGTGTCTGTGAGTGTGGGGTGACTGGTTGTGAGTGTCTTTGTTCCCTCCCCCACCCTTTTTTTTTCGCTTTTTGTGTCTTTCTCCTCTTCCCTCTTTGCTTCTTAGATTGCACTTGAGAAAGGGTCGGGGCCTGGTGTGGTATCGTGGACTTCCTGGATGATGGATCTCGGTGCTTCCACTTTAATGCAAAGGGCTTGGAAATACCCTGAAAGTCGGGGCGCAGGTACTCCACATTTTCTACAGCTCTAAAGCTCAATCGTGTGGTTGCAAGAGACCCACTTTTAAGTAGGTCATGCCCCAAATATTATGAATAGGCACTACACGATACTTGGGCATTTTGCAACATTTCTGAGTCCAGGTCCAGGGAGTGGCCATAGCTATAATCGTTCTCTTGGCCCTTCAGGTTATTAGCTGTACGGCCGACTGAGGAGCGTTACCTTGTTTGGCTTACTTCTATTAGTGGAAAGCCTTTTTTACTGTCCTTAATGCATTTGGCTCCCATTGTGAGGTACACCAGGCTGGATTTTTGAGGCGTACTCGCCCCCCGGCCTCCCCCCCCCCCCGCATACATGTACCATACATCCCAGCACTGCTGTCACAGCCATCCGCGTCCCCTAGTGCAAGGGACCGTAATACTGTCCGGTGACTCGAAGACATATGTCTGACTACTGTTAACGCCTTAGACCCTCCCCCTAACCTTAGATATTCTTCTGGGAAATCAACCCTGTCATATTCGGCAATCAAGAAGGTTAAGAGGGCTTTCTTGCTACTTCAGTTGTGCGAACTCCTGGCGGATTCTTCCACACGTCAGACAGGATATATTCCTTTTATCCCGCCCAAGGCTTCCACTATAGTCGGTTGGACCTTCCTCCATATCACTGATTCAACATTCAGCCATGCCCCTCTGTTGTCCTTCAGCGTTCTATCGGCAATATTTCAATATGGTCCGATCACGCTCCTGTTTTTTGCTCTTGCGGCTTCCGGCCTCAGCAGAGGGCTTGGAACTGGAAGTTAAATGAATCCGCTTCTTCTGGACGCCCCCTGCACGCAGACATAAGAAATACCAGTCTCTTTCTTTTTATAACTAACCATGATGGGCGGACCCCATCTGTGAAACCCAGTGGGAGGGCCCTGAAATTGCCGTGGTCTAGGGGGGTTTGATTAAGCTGGTGGCCAGAATTAAGCGGGAACGAGCGGCTACTCTTAAAGCATTGACCAAGGTCTCTGTCCTGGGATTCACCAATAAGAATGACCTTTAAACCTCCACTGTACTCTCGGTGAGCTACAAGGTGCGCGGCAGGAAGTCCGTCGCCTCCCTGGGGACGTTTGTCCAACAGTGCCGTAGCAGTTTTATGAGCTCGGTAATAAGAGCGGGCCGCATGACTGGAAGGGCGGTTAGCTCCAAATGGCGCAAGACCCATCGTCTCCTCCATTAGAAATACCTCAAAACTCCGTGGTGCCATTGTATGGAATGTAAATCGCCCTCTACAACTTTCCATTCTTTTTCTCCAAATTATATAAACCTGCCACCCCCTCCCAGCCTAAACATCCTGGGTTTTCCCTCACCCTTTCTCTAATGACTAAAACCCCGGACAAAAAAAACGGTTGGACTAGTACCATTGATGAACCTTTTACGTTAATGGAGCTGCAGTCAGTAATCAAAGACCTTCCTAGGGGGGAAGAGCCAGGCCTGATGGATACAGCCCAATTACTATAGATATTTTCTCGGATTTACTCTGCCCTACGCTCTTAGACGTTTTCAATTCAATCACAGTTGATACCCCTTTTCCCCCCCAGGCAATGTTGGCGCACGTAGCAGTCATCCTTAAAACACTGGAAGGGATTCCTCCAGTCATGCGGTAGCTACCGCCCCATTCTCATATCAAATGTAGATCCAAAATTTATGCGAAGCTGATCGCGTATAGAATTAACCCCCTTCTGGCCTCTATTGTCCATCCGGATCAGGGGGCTTTGTTCCGGGCAGAGAGGCGTGTGATAATACGATCAAACGCCCTTAGAACATGTTCACTATGCGGTTCTCGTAAGATTCCTTTATGTCCTGTCTCTTTGATGCAGAGAAGGCATTAGACCGTTTTCATGGTTCATTATCTGCATCAAAACTTTGACATGTATTGGATTGGGCCCAATCTATTACATGTCCAAGGATTGAAGCCTTATATTGCGCGGCCCTCTGCCCGTATCAAGATCATGGTACTTATCTGACTCCCCTTCGTTTTTGATGGGACTAGGAGGGCTGCCCTTTATCCCAATTACTCTATGTTTGGATAATGGAGAGTCTGGATGGCGGCCATTTAGGTCTAATCCTGATATTAAAGGGATTGAGGTGGGGACACGGTGATATAAATGTTCTGCATTTGCGGACGATCTTCTACTTTATTACGAACCCGCATATTCTCCCCGGACCTGATGGGCCTTCATCAGAGGTTTATTTATTTTAAGATTATATTTCATCATATAATCTGAAGCTCTGAGACATCAGGTATTGCCCCTCAATGATCAAGCCACGTTACCGATCTTGTGGTCAAAATTGGGGTATTTCATATTTAGGGGTTCGCATACTCTCGAGGTCTTTCGAAGGCTTTTACCCAACAATTTCCTCCCCCTGTAAAGCTGTATACATAAAGAAAGGACTTGGATAATTGTCAGCTGAGGGAGTTATCGTGGTTTGGAAGAATAAAAATTTGCTCAAAAATGATGATTCTTGCCGAAATTTTTATACCTTTTCCATACCCTTACTATACATTTACCTTACTCATTTTGGAAGAGGGTTCGCCGATGTTTCACCTCATTCATCTGGTCCACTCGGCGGTCGCGTATTGCGTATGAGACGCTCATTAGGCCTAAAAATGCAGGAGGCACAGGATTGCCAGATTGCAGGCTGTATTACTTGGCCTCGGCCTAAGCGCGCCTTTTGGCACTGACCTCAGAAAGGGATAACAAATTATGGGTCTATTTGGCTGAGGATCTCAGCTCTTCTGCAGTGGCGGTTCTCCCCTGGACCCCCGCTCTCCAAGATAGTGCCTCCTCCTCCCTTCTGTGTAAGACATCACGGTCTGTACGGTTACTCACATAGGAACTCCTATAAATCTTGTAGATTCTAGTGGCCCCTGGTGGTACCCATTACAGTAACCCGGATTTCCTGCCCGGCCACTCGCCAAATAATTTCTTGGGTGGTTCGATTGCAGGCTCCGTTACGCCTTTGTCAGGTGACTTCAGGAGGGGAAAAACTGAGATCATTGTGTGACATCCTAGGGGATGGCGGTCTCGGGTAGAGCCTCCTTCCAATATTGCAACTGTTCTCACTTCTTCTCTAGAATTAAGTCTACCTTCAACCTGACCGGCCTCGTACAGTTTTGAGGATGCGGTGGGTGTCTTCGACAAGTTCGAGGACACTCTCTGTCATTTAGGTACCAAATTGTTGCTCTCTGATCGCTTTAAGTCTCTTCCCCCTTTTTGTCAGCGATGGGAAAATTAATTGGGCCTCTCTTTTTCTACAGCTCACCCATCGAGCGATGTTAGCCTCAAAGCACCAGGAGACCCGTTATAAGATTTTATCACGCTGGTACAGAGTTCCCGCAGTCTTGCATAAAATGTTCCCCAGCTAATATCTGCTGTTTGATGAGGTGTGAGAATAGGAGGAGGGAACCATGTCCCACGTTTGGTGGGGATGTCCCTACTTCAGAGGCTTATGGGACTTTTCTGTGCTAGAGTGATTGGGTGGCACCTCCAGGGCTCTCCTATGTCTAATGATAGTAGACGTCCCCCCCTCCGTATCCCTGACTCGCCAGAGATACCTCCAGTTACTTTTTATGTTACCTATAGCCCTGTGCGCCTAGTAGATTCCCGCCATTTAGATAAATTCCCCCGCCCCTTCTGAAGCATCTATATACAGGCTGCCAAAATATAATCCCAAGGGAAATGGAAGTAACCTGTCCCCCAAACCCTTGGAAGATTGGTTTGCAGAAATTAGTGCGGTTCAAGAAGGAAGTTTTGATAGCCAAACCCCTGGAAAGCATAAAAATTTACAGGACGGGTTTAGTGGCCCCTTTTAAAAAAATTCCCACTTTTTTTTTTCAATCCCCTGTTAGTATGGGATTGGTGTGGGTTTCGGGCTATTTTTCCCTTACTTTGGGCCTCCCTTTTCCTTTGTTTTTCTTTAAAGGGGTTGTTGTTACAATGTTTGGGGTTTTTAAATTAAAAGTCTTTAAAAAAACAAGAGCTTTGCCAATATATGTTCATTAAAATGTCCTACTGATTTTGAGCCCCCTGTTAGTATTACTCATCGCTTCTCAAGTTTTTAGCGAGACCTGTTGCCTTTTTACTGGCTGTCGGGTCTGTATGACCCCTCGGGTCGGGAGGAGGCCCCCCGCACGAATGCTTTGTGGGGGAGGGAGGGGGAGGGGGGGACTTGGTTTTGTCCTGCTCCCTGGTTTAAACCCCTGTGGTGCCTTTCCCCTCTGCTCTTACACAGATAGAGGACCCAGCAGTGCCCCTGTTGTTACTATAATATGATTGTTGTGGGCTTTAACTATAATAATATATCGTCAGGGGGCTTTAAACAGTTCATGCGGGCTGTATAGGGACCCACCCTGAGTAAACTTTGCGTTGTCTGTTTTTGTTTTGAGAGGGTTTGTTTGTTGTTGCGGAGATTGGAGATATGTAAGCTAAGCAGAGGGTATGGAACACTTGCATCCCTTGTTTGTATTAGCAATATAGACCTCTTAGGAGGCACACACGGGGTTTAAACTCGGGCGCAACCCCCCTGCTGTATAGATTTGGGGGCTGCCTGTGTGCTGAGGGGGGGGGGGGGAAGAGGGAGGAAGGGGGGCAGACAAACAGCACGCCCCCAAAATTTAAATCCCATTCACAGACAGGGTGAAAGCTATTAATGAGACAACTCCTTTAATTTCCCCTCCTCCCCCCCCCGTTTTTTTTGTTTTTTTGGGGTTGGGGTCCCCTTTTCCCCATCTGTTTGTGGATTGCCTATTGTTGTATGGGTGTTTTGTCCTCTTGTTGTGTTGGTGTGGGTTTTTTTTTTTTTTTTTTTTCCTCTTTTTTCTCTCCTCTTTTGGGTTATGGGTGTTATACCCCGTTTTTTTTTTTTGTTACTAGTTTGTAGTACAATTCATTTTCTGTATGTCTTTTGGCGTTATCGGGAAATGTGAATGTGTTTGGTATGCATTCAGATGTCTTGTGTTGTATTCTTCTCTTTTCTATTCCCAATGCAGTTTTTGCTTTGTTTTTGATATGATTTTAAATGTTGTTGCGTGAGTTTATTTTCTTGGGACATTCTGTTAAAAAAAACTTTTGAATTTGAAAAAAAAAAAAAAACAATTATTTTTAAAAAAAAAAAAAAAAAAAAAAAAGCCGCCCCCCTGCGGGGGTTTTGTCCGTGTGAACGGCCCCTTTAACTGCCCCTGTTTGTAAGGCTGATTTCCAGCAACCACGCTTTGGGTGCGCATTTTTAAATTTACTTCAAGGGGAAAAATGCTAAATCTGCACTAAATGTGCAGATTTTGTCTTCTCCCATTGAAGTCTATGTAGGAAAAAACCCATAAAAACCACACATGCGCTTAAACCCAAAAGATCTCAGCCCCAGGCACTAAAAGTCCAGCAGGAAATTCCCAATTTTGGTGATGTGGGCTTTTAGGGTGTCCACTGCCGGTTTTGGCCGGTTTTTCAGCCGTTGCATTTTTTTCAGAGCCTAAAAAACCCGGGCCCGAAAAAGGCCATTGTGCTCTAGGGAAAAACCCTGCAGCAGTCCCACTGCCGGGGTTTTCCAACCGGCGTTGTCGCGGGGACCGCCGACAAAACATTGAACTCACAATTTCCCTCCCGGGTTTTCCCGGGCGGAATGGCTTCAATGGGGAGGGCTGTTCTCGCTATCGCGGAGAAAAACCGTCCCCCCCCCGGGGTGTGGGGACGGCGCAAAAAGGACAAATTCCGCCCGGAAAAAGGCCCCTATTTGTCCATGCCCTGAAACGGCCCCTTAGTTCACAAAAATGGGGGGCTGCGATTGTCATCGATTAAGGGCCCTTTACCCTATATCCGCAGGCGTTTCCCGGGTGTGGGGTGGGTTTTGCCGGAGTCACGTGGTAGAAGGGGGAAGGAAGGTGTTTGGGTTTCAGTCAGATTTCAGGATTTTTTATTTTGAATCTTCATGAATTGGAGATCTAGAAGAGATTGTGGATGAGGGAAGATTACATGGGGGTGCATTGGTGTTTGAAGTGTGCGGAGGCAACTATTGCTCATGTTATCGCCATTTTTTTTTTGGGCAAAGGCCGTCGTATGTTCAGTGCAAGATGACACATGTGCGAAAAACCCTTCCCCCCCATTAAAAATTCTGTATTTAATTCCTTTACAAAAATCCAGAGATATGTAAATATCAGGGTATTTCCATAACCCTTCGGAAGAACACAAAATCGACCGTCTAAGCAGTCTCCAATCTGCTTTGTGCACAAAGGGCAAACTTCTTTGCTGGTCTTTAAGTCCCTGTGCCATGCCTCAACCTCTCAGATGGTGCACTAAGCATAACCCTCTATGATTTTTGGCCGGAGCACTCCCTTAATATAGAAGGCTTTTAAATTAGTGGCAGCCTGACCAATCTATAGCTACCAATATACAGCATACTTGCCAACAGTCTCATGAAAGAACAGGACCGTAAGAGGGGCAGGATATTATGCAAATTCCACCCAAAAGGGAGCACCTGACGAGGATATTGGTGATTTAGGGTGTTCCTTAGGGCTTGTTCACACGGAGTTTTCACTCCGTGTTACAAGCGCTTTGTAGATCTGTCTTGGGGACCGACAGGAGGGGGACCCCAAGATAGTCTAAAAAATTTGCAGTGATTGTCATTGCTTGCTTTAGGAAGACGCAGGGGCGTTCAGCGAGGATCCCGCTGCGGGTTTAAAAAGCGCCGTCGGGGGTCCGTCTTGAAAAGAATTGACAAGTCACTGCTAATTGTTAGATCCGTCTTGGGGACGGATACACCGGGGGAAATAGAGCAAACTACAGTCAAATGGACTGGTGGTACATTAATCCTAGGGGGCCAGCTTTTTTGGTTGTCAAGGTAACCCCCCATTCCCCCACCGCCTCTTCCCCCACACACACACCCAATACCCCGAGGGATACCTGCAACATTGTGAAAAAAAATAAAAACTAAAACTGTGAAACCATCCTTGTAGTACATTCACCCGGCGTGTTGAATCCAATTTTGGATTTGTTTTTAGATGCGTGTTTGGATCCGTGTTTTGAACCTTAAATGGGCCCCCAAACCCCCATTAAAAAATGGATGTGATTATATTTATTTGGGGAAAGTAAAACACGCATCATGTTTTGACGAGTTATCTCCCATGCTGTTTTACCCGTCTTTCTGTTTTCAAAGAATTTTTTTGTCAATTTAAACCAAAAATTAGCAGACGCTTATTTTTAAATTATAGGGTCTTCCTGCTGCAGCCCCAAAATATCTAAGCACGCCCTCTGTTGACGCGTTTGTGGATCCAAAAATGCCTGTGAAATACCCTTATGGAGTAAACAGACCAAAATTTGGGGAGCGTAAAGTTTGAAGTGTCTATACATGCGGGCAGATTTTTACCCCATGAGCCTTTTTTAAACAGCTTTTGGTGGTTCCACGGGTTTGAGGCATAATTTACGCCGTTCCCGGGGCGGGGGGGGGGGGGATTCGCCGGCCCCTAGATTGCATTACCAGCGGCGCGTATACGCGCTAGTAATTCCATGTCAAATTTTTCCCCCCCGGGGATTCGCCCAGCAGGGAAGGAGGGGCATAATCCAAGTTCTCTATGAAACTGTGGATTACATAATGACTTGGACGATTCCAGCCTTAATTTGGGGCACTCGGCACATAATTCGGACTGAAAAACGTCCAATTTTAAGCCTGTGAACATCCCTTTGATGTTTAAATCTACATGTCAAAATCTAGGTCCAATATAACTCACTTTACCTCTTGATTCATTTAAAAACCGCAAGATAGTGGCCAACATAAGGTCCCCAACCCCCAATCTTGTAATCTTCAAAAAAAAATAAAAATAGTCACAATACAAAAAATGTGCAAATCTTCAACTTCATATGCATGAACACTTATGTATTACTCCCATAACTTATAATAAAAGTCCCAAAAAAATGGTAGTAAAGGGGTTTTGCCAAGAAGTGAGTTTCTCACCTAACAGGCTGATACTCCCCTCTTGAGGCTTGAAAAAAGGGGCGGTGTTACCGTGTTTAAAAAAACAAGTACCTCCTCTGTGATGTCATCACTACTCCTCCCATGCACGTTCCTGATACTCAGTCTCTGTACTTGAGCACAGATGTTATTTGGCTAATCCACAGGGGATAACTATTGTGCACAAGTTTCTCCCTTTTATCTGCTCTGGAGAGAAGATAAGCTCTCAGCAGGCAGAGACTTTTATATGTTCAGGAACTGCTGCAGGGGGGGAAGAGGAGGGTTGAGCAGGGAGCGTCTGCATGTTTACTCAGATAATTAATCTCCCCCATCCCTTCAAAGCTCATTCATTTTTCCTCCCATCAGATAAAAAAATGCAACCAACGCAAGTTTTGCCAGATCAGCTCCTGTCAGCTCCTGGTGTAAACTGTCAGGAAACTAAGGGCATGTAAGTCAGGCTGTAGCTCTCAGAGGCTTCACTTTTTTTAATGACATACTTAGAAAAGTGATTAAATACCCATTTTGGAGGATCCCACGTCAACATTAGATCGTGGCAAAACCCCTTTAATAGCAATATTCTTATATAAAACAAATTTGCGGTTTTAAGAAGTCCGCATGGAATGTAGTATGAATTACATGGTAGCAGGTTATGGGACTTTTACTATAAGGCCTCGTTCACACGGCTTATGGGACTGATTGGAGCCGTACTGCGCGCCGGATTTGCGCTGCAGTACCAATCCGTCCCAGTAACTACGGTAATCCACAGTTCTCATAGAGAACTGTGGATTCTGTCTCTTCTCCCCGCGGCGGATTGAGAAAGTGACATGCACATTTACGGCGTGTACGCGCCGTGAATAATGAATGTCTATGGGGTCGGCGAGCTGCCGGCCCCCCCGCCCCGCCCCCCCCCTGCACGGCTGCCGGCTTAATTGCGGGGCTAAATCCGCCCCCGCAATTACGCCGGCAATAAGCTGTGTGAGCCTTGCCTAAGTTCTGGGAGTAATAAATAAGTATTCATACACATGAAGTTGAAGATTTAAACATCTACATCCACCAAGCCAAATCCGGTCCACTTTGTCAATTTATGTGGCCCTCAAGAGCTGAGATGAAGCAAGCAGGGATGGACAAGATCCAGACGAAGAAGGAACGGCTCTCCACAGCATAACCGGCATAGAAAGCGGCCGCCATCTTGGATTCAGAGCTCCGGCATGCACGTATTCAGAAACTCGCAGGCGGTGGCACAGTTTTGACAGCTTTATGCAGGCACCCATGCCATCCTCCATGGCTTTTTGAGGGCAACCATAATATTGATGTGGACCTCAGTGAAAAGGAGTTGTACACCCCTAGCTTAGTCTAAATCTGCACGGTCTAAGGCTAATGTCTACACTGCACAGGAAAACGATTGTATCTTCGACGCTTTTCGGTTTTTAAAAGCGCTGAAGATACGATCGTTCCTGCGGCCCCATAGGCTGCAATAGGAAAGACGAGCTGCAGTCTACACAGCTCGTCTTTTCTCTGCTCGTCTTTCGGCAGTGCCGTATTATACAACAAGTTGTATAATACGCCGGTGCTTCTCGTTTTCTTGCCGTCATCCCATACAGTACTATTGTATGGGCGACGTCAGGAAAACGAGAAGCGACCGCATTTTTTGCACAAAGCGTGACAAAAACCGCGGTCCTGCATCGGAGAAGAAACGGCCGCTTTTTTGTCCGATGCAATGTAGACATAGCCTAAGTATTACGCCGCAAGTAATTGCCATGTCACTTATCTCCCCGCACGCACAATACGATCGCATTGTACGAGCGGGAAGAGGAGGCGTAATCCATAGTTCTCTATGAGAACTATGGATTAGTGTAATTTCGGCCCGCATCTCGCCTGTATTAGAGCGCAAATGCGACGTGAAATTGGCCCGTGTGAACATAGCCTAAAGTAGGATCAATCAATGTGCCCCAATGAATGTGACATGAAACTCACTTGTTATGATACACGACACTGGTATAACTCTCACTGTAGAACTCATTGCAGCTTGATCGGCCGAATATCACCTGCAAGAAACATATATTAAAACATATTCATACAACAAAATGGTGCACGGTTATAGTACAGACAGCGCATCCCAATACCCCACCATCCCCTTCATTGTCCTCACCGGCAAGGCTTGGTTTGGGTCCTCTCCTGCCATGAACTGCACTTTAACAGCAATGTTTCTGACCGACCCCTGACGGCTGCTGAAATTAAGACACTTGGGATACACATACTGGAGGTTCCTGTGGAGATAAAGGACACCATCAATGTCTGTATACATGGCGTAGTTGCCCACGGCAACCAATCAGGTCACTAATTTTGTTTCACTATTGAAAGGGGGAGAGATGGAGTAAATAAACTCCATTTTTACTTGGCATCTTTGGCATAACTAGGATTCAAAGGCCTGACAGTCTTGTAAGATGGTGCCCACCATTTAATGACCGGAAACTGAAATGCCGGCAAGAAAAGGTATAAATAATAGCACCGCATATCACAGAGCCCACACAGTAGTGCTGAAAAAGGAGAAAGCCACAAACTTGCCAAGTACAATGGGCCTCATTTATCAAAACCGTCTAGTAGTAAGACTTTCTTTGTTGCCCATAGCAACCAGTCAGCGCTCATAGTAACAGATCAGAGCGGATAGCAACCAGAGCCAATAGCAACCAATCAGAGCTCAGCTTTCATTTTTCCATAGCAATAAGAAAAGAAAGCAAGGCTCTGATTGGTTGCTATGAGGGCTGACTGGTTGCTATGGGCAACAAAGTCTTACTGCGAGACAGTCAGTGCTCATAGCATCCAATCAGTGCTCCGCTTTCACTTTTTATATAGCTAGAGAAAAATGGAAGCTGAGCTCTGATTGGTTGCTATTGGCAACGAAGACTGATTTACAGTTAGGCCTCGTTCACACGGCTTATTTCAGAACGTATTTACAACGGATTTCCGATGTAAATACGTTCTGAAATCAGTTGAAAATCAGTTGCAAATCCGTGCCACTAAGTGTGGGATGTTTTTGTAACTGTTTTCCCGACGGATACACCATCTACAATGATTGTAGATGGTGAATCCGTCGGAAATAAGTGACCTGCACATTGTTTTTCCGTCCGGAGTGCCGTCGTCAATCCGCGGCGGCACTCCGGAACGGAATTGTGCGTCGTGTGAACGACGAGCCGTATTTTCTATTGAAATCATAGAAAATAGGCTGTGACTTATTTCGGACGGATTTGCCAATGGATTGACGATCGTCAATCCGTCGGCAAATACGCGGCGAAATAAGCCGTGTGAACGAGGCCTTAAAGTTTTTTTGTTTTTTTTTACCAAGATAGAAAATTATGCCATCATTTTGTGTCTTATGAACGGGCTCCTGAAAGACAGCACAGACTGGAGAGTCAGTCGCGTTGGCGCAGTTACTCTCCATTCTGTTCTATGGGAGTTCCCAGTACAGGAGAGCGCTGTGTTCTCCATTCTGTTCTATGGGAGTTCCCAGTACTAGGGGAGCACTGTGTTCTCCATTCTGTCCTATGGGTGTTCCCAGTACAGGGAGCGATGTGTTCATCCATTTGTTCTTGGTGTTCCAGTCAGGGAAGCACGTTCTCATTCTGTTAAACGGGAGTTCCAAGTACTGGGGAGCGCTGTGTTCTCAATTCTGTTCTACGGGAGTTCCCAGTACAGGAGAGCGCTGTGTTCTCCCATTCTGTTCTATGGAGTTCCCAGTACAGGGGAGCCTGTGTTCTCTCCATTCTGTTCTATTGGGGTTCCCAGTACAGGGGAAGTACTGTGTTCTCCATTCTGTTTATTGGGTTCCCAGTACAGGGAGCCTGTCCTCTCCAGTCTGTTCTATGGGTGTTTCCAGTATAGGGGAGCACTGTGTTCTCCATTCTGTTCTACGGGAGTTCCCAGTACAAGGGAGCACTGTGTTCTCCATTCTGTTCTACGGGAGTTGCCAGTACAGGGGAGCGCCGTGTTCTCTCCATTCTGTTCTATTGGAGTTCCCAGTACAAGAGGAGCGCTGTGTCCTCTCCATTCTGTTCTATGGGTGTTAGCAGTACAGGGTGGTGGGGGGGGCGCTGTGTCCTCTCCACTCTGTTCTATGGGAGTTCTCAGTACAGGGGAGCGCTTTGTTCTCTCCATTCTGTTTTATGGGAGTTCCCAGTACAGAGGAGCGAAATGTTCGGCTCTGCTCGAAACTCCCATAGAACAGAACAGAGACCTGTGTGCAAGCATGACTGGCTCTCCAGTCTGCTCTGTGACGTTTCGGGGGCCCGTTACAGAGATCGGTGCAGCTCCCACCTCCTAGCAATAAGCCATCAGTATCTATTGTGGTAAAACCCCTTTAAGTGCAAGAACATTGGGGCTTAATTGCTGCAAATCAGTCTTTGTTGCCATAGCAACCAGGGCTATGCTCTTTCTAAAGTTTCAAATGATCTCCTGACAGCAAAATCTCAGGGTAACTACTCATTGCTGCTTCTTCTGGATCTCTCTGCAGCGTTTGACACTGTTGATCACCATCTTCTCTTCAGCATGCTCAGTTCCATTGGCCTCCAGGATACCGCTCTCTCTTGGTTCTCTTCCTACCTCTCTGACCGCTCCTTCAGTGTCTCATTTCCGGTTCTACCTCCTCTCCTCTCCCTCTTGCTGTCGGGGTTCCTCAGGGATCTGTTCTTGGTCCTCTCCTCTTTTCACTCTACACAGCCCCCATTGGACAAACCATCAGTAGATTTGGCTTCCAGTACCATCTCTACGCTGATGACACCAAACTATACACCACCTCCCGGGACATCACTCCTGCCCTGCTACAAAACACCAGGGACTGTCTGTCTGCTGTCTTTGACATCATGTCCTCTCTCTATCTCCAACTAAACCTCACTAAAACTGAACTTCTAGTCATCCCACCATCTACTAACCAACGCTACCCTGCTATTTCTCTCTCAGTGTGTGGTACCACCATAACTCCTAGGCAGCAGGCCCGCTGTCTGGGGGTTATACTAGAGACTGATCTAGAGACCTTCACCCCCTATATCAAATCCCTTGCCCGCTCTTGTCACCTGCACCTCAAGAACATCTCCAGAATCCGTCCATTTCTCACTGTGGAAACAACTCAAACTCTCATTGTTGCTCTTATTCATTCTCGTCTTGACTACTTTAACTCCCTACTTGTTGGTTTTCCTCTCTGTAAACTCTCCCCTCTCCACTCTGTCCTGCATTCAGCAGCCAGGCTTGTCGTCTTTCCCGCCGCTATACTGATGCCTCTACCCTGTGTCAGTCTCTGCACTGGATGCCTATTCAGTACAGAATACAACATAAACTCATCACTTACACATAAGGCTCTCCACAGTGCTGCACCCCCATACATCTCCTCCCCTTATCTCTGTCTACCACCCTACCCGCTCTCTCCGCTCTGCTACTGATCTACGACTACACACCTCACTCATCCGAACCTCCCATGCCCGTCTCCAAGATTTTGCACGTATTGCACCAGTTCTCTGGAACATGTTACCCCATGTGATCAGGCACACTCACAACCCTCACAGTTTTAAGTGCGCTCTGAAAACTCATCTTCTTAGACAAGCCTATCAAATCCTAATTGTCAAACCCCCAAATTCTGTCACAGATTCGTCACTTCCTGCACTTTGGCACCCACAGGCACTTATCTGTATATAGATGTAATGGTTAGGATGGCAGGTTCATCCACATTTTATGTATACTCCCCCATATTTATGTAACATTGCTGGTCCATTGTAAACCAAGCACTTGTTAGCCTTTGTTTCACCCATACCCCTAATAGATTGTAAGCTCTTGCGAGCAGGGCCCTCACACCTTGTGTCAGTAGCTTTTTTATAATGTAATGTCTGGTTTGTCTGTGCTTATTCCCTCTATATTGTAAAGTGCTGCGGAATATGTTGGCGCTATATAAATAAAGATTATTATTAACACTGTCCTGGAAAAAATATTGGTTGCTATGGGCAACAGACCGTTTTATATTTAGAGATACTTGATCAAACAGGAATATCACAGGGGGCGGATCAAATGGCCATCATACCGGCTTAACAGCAGACGTCACGTGTCGGATGGTTATCTCTATTTATAGTCAAACATTTACCTTCCTCCTATATCCTGATGCAATTTCTGGCGGGAATGAAAAGAGTTCAGGATGTTGGCACGTGGCATCAACGATTGCCAGTGCTCTCCACAAGTTTGCATCAACGGCCATCATTCCACCTGTATGAAGGGGGTACGGCTGCAGCAGCCAATGGGGAGGCAGCAGACGGCGTCACCTCTGGGTAACCTGGGACAAGGTCACCCGTGCTTACTCGGCAATGACCGCAGACAAGTGGAAAGGGTGACTGAACTAATATAACAGTTTGACCGGTTGTGAGTGAAGTAGGAGACATAATAAGTAGTACAGGAGAAGAGTGTAATTTATATATATATATTAATATATATATATTATATATATATATATATTTTTGTATTTCCTTATGGTGGTATAGATATTTGGATAGTATGGTTGTATATATATTATATAAAATTTTATATATATTATATTATTTATTATGATGTTATATATATATATTGCATCCACGTTCATATGATATAAATACACACACACACACTATACAAGCCAGGCAACGTGACTGCCACAGAATACTAGCTAACACCACCATAGAGGAGAATACAAAAACTTGCAGTATGATCATCCAGGTGAGCCCAGGTATATCGTGCCCTCTCGTCTCTTCTCTTACAGGACCTGCTGTAATCTGCTGCTCGTCTTACACAATCCAGCACCTCCTCGCTCACACCCACCTCCCAAATCCCTTTAACCGGCATGCATGCTGTATCAGCCTCCTCACTCCACCACCAGCCAATACCCGGTGCCATGCTGATTCTGCTCCTCTTGGCGCTGCCGCTCTCTCTGGGAGAGGAACAGAAGATTCCTGCGTGGCATGAAGAATTCAATGTGCTGGTGTACGGGACGCTGCAACTGGGGCAGGCGCTGAGGGATACCTACAGTTCTACCAATGACAAAATGCAGAGGATTGTGGGGAGACAAGGCAAGTTGGAGAAGAAAATCGAGAGGCTGCAGGCGGAGGTTTTGAGGGCGAGACATGAGACGGGGACGATTGGCCAGGAGGTTGAGAGGCTGCAGGTAAATCCAATGATGGAGGAAGGGGGAGGAGGAGGAGGCATAAAAATGAACAGGACATACAGATAGCTCGCATATGTGATTTAAAATATTACTGTTTGAAAATATAGTGTCCAATATAGTGTCATGCAAGGATACTTTACAGGAGGATATTGGTTGGGGACCCCCAATGATGAAGAAAGGGGAAGGAGGAGGCATAAAAATGAACAGGACATACAGATAACTTATATATGTATTTAAATATTTCTGCTTGAAAATATAGGGCGACATGTATGAACGGGGCTGCGCCAGATTTCTGGCGTCTTTTCAGCCAGATATCAGGCGCAGCCCCATTCATACATTTTTCTAGGCGGGGCACACTAGAACCGTAGCGAAGTTATAGCTTCGCTACGGCATTTCTAGGCGCATTACAGTTGGAACCGGTATATCACTTTCAGAGTGGTATACCAGAGCCAGAAGAGCGGGTTCATAAATCAGGCGCATTCAATGCCTTTATTATGCGCATGAAATTTGGCGTTCAAGTGCCAAATTTCATGCATATCACCCATAGTGTCCAGTATATAGTGTCATGGATACTTTGCAGGGGGATATTGGGTGGGGACCCCCAATGATGAAGGAAGGGGGAGGCATAAAAATGAGCAGAACATACAGATAGCTCATATAGATGTTATTTAAATATTTTTGTTTGAAAATATAGTGTCCAATATAGTGTTATGGAAGGGTACTTTGTAGGGAGATATTAGGTGGGGACCCTCAATGATGAATGAAGGGGGAGGAGGAGGAGGCATAAAAATGAGCAGGATATATAGATCGCTCATATCTCATGTATGGTATTTAAACATTACTGCTTGAAAATATACATTTCCAATATAATGACATGCAAGGACACGTTGCAGGGGGGAATTTTGTGGGGAGTCGCAAGGATAGAGGAAGGAGGAGGGGCCGGAAAAATGGACTGGATATATAGATCGCTCATATATAGAATTTAAAAATTACTGCTTGAAAAGTATACAACATTTCCGATAAAGTGTCATGTAAGGACACTTTACAGGAGGGAATAGAATATTGGAACACCAAGGAATTATAGAAGTTACACAATATGGAGCGACACCGCCATGTTCAGCTACCGTACCAAATAAAAGGTGTCCACTTAGTTCCAGGCGCAAACCACTATTATCACAGAACTCCCCAACTCCTGAGAGACAGAGGTTGCTTCTTCCAGTCTCATAACACATCCCTCCACAATGTCTTGTTTCTGCTCCCTCCAGGGGACACGTCCGCTCCCTTCTGCTGTTATAATTAGTACAAATATTCTGATCTTCTGACCTCCCTGTTAGAGAGAAGAGCAGGAAGGAAGAAGGCTCTCCCGCGGAAGAGCAGAAGATCTGCGAGACACCCAGAAGGAGTACGGGGAGCTCCACAGAAGGGTGCACAATCTGGAGAAAGGGGTGCAAGCTAAGGAGCAACTGCTCCCTGATCTCAAGGTAAGCGAGCACTCATCAATATTTTTTGTAACAGTTTTTCTACTGTAGTGGTCGCTATCCTTTGACTTTCCACCTGCAGCAAGTTACAACTCCCAATATCTGAAGGCAGCAGCTATAATGATTTATAAGGAAATCTAAGTAGGAGGAGAAGCGAGCTACTTCCCCAATGTCATAAGCCTGAATTGGCATAATAATGCTGTAACTGGTGATCAAACCTGGGAATGTGTTATCAATAGTTTTATCTATATGACTGTATAATCAAAATCTGCTTGCTGACAGTGAAAGTAATATATACTATATTATAACTGATCCCCTCAATTTATTGGGCGATTCAGGGATCAAATACCTGTTGTGCATTTTGCCATTAAGCCGTGTTAGAGATCAGCAAGTTGTGCAAAAAGTACTGAAACTTTGAACAGTTGGACATGTGAATCTAAAGTTCAGTTCATTTAAAAAAAATAATTCAAGAAATGTTATGTTCCCCCCAAATTTTACAAACATTGAGCTTAATGGCAAAATTCACAACAGGTGTTTAATCCCTGAATCGACCAATAAATTTAAAGGGATCAATTTGAATTGGGATTTAAACAGTCCTCCTCATCCTGCTGTTCACATTGTGATTTCATGAGACAAAGACAACAACTTACAATAGACCAACAGCACCTCGTCATTGGGAGACTTCAAGCAGGATGCTCTCAGACGGAAGTGGCTATTGAGCTTAGAGTGTCACAGAGAGTCATCATCAGGTTTTATTAGAGAGACTGGAAGAGTCACAGAAAGGCAAAGAAGTGGATGTCCTCTGGCTCTATCACAAACTGATGACCACTTCATTGTAGCACAACTCCAGGCACGTTTAAGAGAGGTGAAAGGCACGTCAGACTATTCGTAACCATTTACATCCGTGTGGTCTCAGAGCATCCTGCTTGAAGCCTGGCAATGGCAAGGTACTGTTGATCAATTGTAAGGTGTTGTCTGGGTCTCATGATGTCACAATGTGAACAGCAGGATGAGGAGGACTGTTTAGATCCCAATTCAAATTGATCCCCTAAATTTATTGGGCGATGTAGCCTTTAAATATATTGCTCTGGGGTAGGGAGGTTATAGATTCTCACTGAAGAAACTCAATTGGCGTGGGTAAACAAAAACACCCACACACATGATGGAAATTACCTCTCCTCCATAAAGAGGATAGTGGGGTTTCTAGTACCACCTATGGGGAGCTACCCTGTAAGGCTAGGTTCATACTTGCATCGCAAGTTCTGCTGCGACAGTATGACGGAAAAAAAATGCTTCCAGTAAAACCGGAGGCATTGGGGCTCTGTTGGGAGCATTGGTGTGCACTGTAAAATGAATCTGGTGTTCCCTCTGCAAAGGCGAAACCTCCAACAGAAGTGTGAGCCTCCTAGTCTAACTCAGTATATGACTCCTTACAAAGACCCCTGAAATAGGACGGAGGATTAGCCAACAAACCAGACACCCCCTGAGTTGCATCAAAGGCCTCTCCTTAGCAAACTGGCACCCAGCTCCGCAACAGCCCTCGAAACAGTGTTCTATAGATGGGCGTCTGCATTGGACAATATCGGTTATAAGTTGGACTTGCAGACAAGCCTTACAGGGTAGATACCTAAAGGTGACACTAGAAAAACAGCTTTCTTCAGCCACTGGATGCAAGTATAAAGGATTCTATTCCCAGATGGGAAGCATTGATCTTGCAAAAAGTTACTATAAACTACCAACTTGATATTGAATATCCAATGGGGCACATCAATCAAGGTAGCTGCGTCTGGCACAATAGGACCCAAAAATACTGGCGTGCACCCTTTGCACCACATTTATGATGCGTTTTAGACAATTTCTAGAACTGTCTCGTCCGACAAAGAGGGTATGACTTAATTTGGGAAGGGGGCATGGCTTGGAATACCATGCCATGCGCCAAAATGTTGGTGCCATCTGTGGCATAAAGTAAGACAAGAGCGTTCTAACCTGCGCCAGGTTTATGAACACCGGCAGTGTAGGACTGTCTAGTCTAACTTTACACTCTCGACCGTATTGATAAATCTGCCCCAATGTGCCAGGTTCTTTCCTCCAGATGACGGCAACTTTATTTTAACACAGGAGCGCGCCGAACAGCAGACTCTAATTCTCCAAGTCATCACAGAGGAATTGGCACGACAGAGGAAGCAGATGGCGGAACAGAGGGAAAGACTTATTACTATCCTCAAACAGGTAAGTGTAGACTAAACCTCTCATAGGCCATCCACATAGGGGCACATTTCTTATGGCACGTGTGCCAGAATTCTGTGGCACTTTTGCGCCTCGTCTGACCAACGGGGCATGACTAAAATGTGCGGCAAAAGTATGCCACTAATGTCACCAAAAAGTCAGTCAACTGATAGAAGGTGTAAAGTTAGACTAAGGCCATGTCCCCACGGCACGGGTTTTCACCCAGTTTTTCGGTTTTGAAAACCGGCTGACAACTTTTTACACGGGCCTCTGTGGAAAACCCACGCAGCAGTCCCCACTGCACGGGTTTTCCGCCCGGCAAACAAACATGTTCATTCTTCCGTCCAGTTTTCGGATGGAATATGAACAATGTCTATGGGAAGGGAAATGGGCTTTTCATCGCTAATTGCGGAGAAAATCCATCCCCCGGCGGCCGTGTGTGTGGCACAAAAACAGTGCAAATGCCGGTCGGATAAACCGACCGGTATTTGACCTGTGCCGTGTAAACGGCCCCTTAGGAGTCTAAATCTGCACCAGACTGATCAACGATAAATGTGGCGCATTGTAACGGTATGTTCACACCATGTATTTGGACGCTGAAAATTTCAGTGTTAAATTCTCATCAAAAAATCTGCGTCTATAAGCGGCGATTTGAGACAGGGCTGTGACCCCGATTTTCAGTGGCCAATTTTCAATAGGAAATCATGAAAGGCGGACTGCAGTTGGATTGGGCACCGATTCTGAGGCAGATTCGTCGTGTGATTAAACCTGAACTCTGTTAAAATGTTAGAAACTCCCACAGCCTAAATAGGACGTCAGAATCTGGAGGTGGCTGGGGCTCTGTAAAACAGCAAGGAGAGTCAATCACTTTAATAGGGGTGCTCCCACCATATACTTTGAAGGCGACATGCCATCAAAGTCTGAAAGGTGCAGGTCTCACCTCTGGGAACGGGCCCTTGAAAGTTACACAGCAAAATGGAGAGCTGGTCACGCTTGTGCATGACTTTCCATTCAGTTCTATGGGATTTTCCAGTACAGGTGAGCGCTTTGCTCAGAACTTAAATAGAACCAGGGCCACCTCTTCCATTGGGCACACTAGGCAGTTGCCCGGGGGCCCCACAAGTATGGGAACCTCAGGTGGTCTATGTATGTCCCAGGAATACAAGAAACATACCCTGGATCCCTTGGCTGACTTTGCTTATTTAACTGTTTGTCTGTTTTCAGGATCTACAAACAGTTAAAAACCATGATGGAGAAGGGAACCAAAGGCTCCCTGAACTGCCAATTAGTCTTTTAGGCTGCAGACTGCCGGTGCCCAGACATAAGTGGTGTGATAATATGGGTGCGCTTGAGGTGGCTACAGGTATGACCCAGTGTGAGGTCATGTGTTTGGGCAGGGCTCTCTGCAGTGCTCTGCCCAGAGGCCCATAAAGTTGTTAAGACAGCTCTGCATAGAACAGGATGAAGAGTCATGTGCAGGCATTACCAGCTTTCCATTTTGCTCTAACTTTCGGGTGCCCGTTCCCGAAATAGATAACATATCCTAGCGATCAGTGTTGGACTAAGGTGCTTGGGGCCCATCTATGGAGAGGATTCTTGGGGCCCACGAGCGGAGATGATTTTTGGGGTCCATTCTACAGGTATATTGTTCCATATATACTGCACATGACTCTTGAACGCCAACCTTTCTCTCTGAAATGGGGCCACCATGGGTCTCCCCTAGTTTCCAGTGGGCCAGTCCGATAGGTCTATGGTAGTAATACCCCTTTAATTTAATTGAATACAAAAGTGGCCAAACTGGTTTCCATGCTGATCCCCCATCTGTTCTTCTCACCAGGCCTCTGCTATAGGTTCAAGTTGAGGGCCTTCTAATGAAGAACCCCAAGGGTCATCAACTGGGTCACATTCCCACCGGACACTGCACTGTGGATCCAAAAGGCCTCCTGGACTATGGCTTAATAACAGCTGGACGACCAGACCGTGGCAAGCAGATGGCAGAGCACCACCATGTCGTCGTCCCATTCAGAACCAATATAGTTATAAAAATAGGCGTTACATAAGGAATTTCTCATTTAACTTGGATGCCTGCCCCTAAAGGTAGCCAATACTGGGCATCCTCAACAGTATAACCATCTGGAGTGACCAATCTATCCTTCCCATTTTGCTGCCTGTGCACGGGTCACTATTCACTGCTTTTCTAGCATTCTATTCCTGCACCAGGAAGCTCAGGATGAGCACGGCTATACGTTTAAGCAGCAGAAGGTGTATATAGCTGTACAGATTTCTAGTTGTGTAACATACATTGTGATTTTGTATGGATTCTTGCATAGCTCTATTATCTCTCCATATTCATCCATGGACTTTTTAGTGAAACAGGTAATGGAAGATCGCGGAGAACCTCGTGTATTATTTATTTTGTACAAGTTTCTGGGTAAATGTTCTGATGATGAAGAAGCTGGAAACAGCATCAATAAAATATTCTCTATACAGGCCAGGACTCCAGAACGGCGGCAGAACTACTTTTCCATTTTCTGATTTCCAAGGGCTTAGCTATAGGGGGTGCAGAGGTAGCAGCCCTGCAGCCTGAGGGGCCCAAAAGCCCTTCTGCCACGAAAGATACCAGTATTGTAAATCATACATGGAAACCGGGGGTCCCCCCATTTCACATTTTGCACAAGGACTGCAGAGCCTGAAGTTGCGCCTCTGGGGGATTTCAATTTGGCAAGAACAATAATCACCAAAGATATTGTCCGCAGTCTGTACAGTTAAGTGTTGGCTATTGCTCTCTGTTTTCAGCTGTGTTCCCAGCACAGAAAAATCTCGCTCACAGAGAAAAAAAAGATGTTGAATTTAGGACGAGTGGTCCATTGGTAAGAGCCGAGTAGTCCCTATTTTTTGGCCACTTCCTGCCATGATGATTTGGGGGAAGTTGAAACAGAGGAACCCCAATCACCCAAGTGCAAGCTGCTGACTTAACCTGCCAGCATGTGACTGGGGTGCCTATGGCCTGCCAACAAAGCGCACCCCTGGGGGGCCAACCCCTCACCAACAGAGCGCACCCCTGGGAGCCCGCACCCCCACCAACAGAGCGCACCCCTGGGGGAAAGAGCGCGCCCCTGGGGGCCCGCCCCCCCCCCCCCCCCCCACCAACAGAGCTCCCCCCTGAGGGCCCGCCCCCCCACCAACAGAGCGCGCCCCTGGGGGGCAGAGCGCACCCCTGGGGGCCCCCTCCCCTCACCAACAGAGCGCACCCCTGGGGGGGCCGAGCGCACCCCTGGGGGCCCCCTCCCCTCACCGGCAGAGCGCAACCCTGGGGGCCCCCCCCCTCACCGCAGAGCGCAACCCTGGGGCCCCCCTCCCCTCACCGGCAGAGCGCAACCCTGGGGCCCACTCCCCCACCCCGGCAGAGCGCAACCCTGGGGGCCCCCTCCCCTCACCGGCAGAGCGCCACCCTGGGGGCCCCCTCCCCTCACCGTCAGAGCGCAACCCTGGGGGCCCCCTCCCCTCACCGGCAGAGCGCAACCCTGGGGGCCCCTCCCTCACGCAAGGGCACCCTGGAGCCCCCGCCCCCTACAACAAGCCCCTGGGTGCCAGCCTCCCCACCAACAGAGCGCACCCCTGGGGGCCTCCCCACCAACAGAGCGCACCCCTGGGGGCTCACCCTACAGCTCCTGTACATAAATCTTGCACTCTGCATCTCTTTCTCTTGCCAGGCCAAGGGGCCCACCGTGGGATTCCCCTGTGGGCCAGTCTGAGCCTGGTTAAAAAAAATAAAAAAAAGAGTTAAAAAGAAAGAAGATCCTCTTTTCAATGCCTGGATCACTGATTTTGCTAGCAGAAGAGATCCCAAGGTCGATACAATCTAATAAGGTGGGCCTTCACCTATCATAATGTGATGGTGTATCCTAATGACATGGCCAGATGGGTATACCCCTTTATAAGCATAGGGCTTGATCCTAGTCTTTAATTTTTCCTCAGAGTATTTAGTAGCTTAAAAGCTAAAAAAAAAAAAATTGTGATGAGTGTTTGACTCGTGTGAGGACCCCCCCATATTATAGCTGAAAAATAGGGGAGCACATCTCCCCAATTATGCCTTAAAGGTATTTTCTCACCATGTGGTTTCACAGACTCACAAGCAGCTTTACATCCTCTGTGTCATCAGGCTGTGAGTGGGTCTATAGCAGTTATTAGCATATTTAGCTTCGCTGTAACTACCAGACATTACAAAGACCTAAGTGCAGGAGATATAATCTTCCGAAAACAAAGCTACAAGTTCTCTGAGGAGTGAAAACAATTGTTTATCTGTAAACAAAAGCTAATCCGGTTAGAGATATTGAGTCTTCCACGGTGAAGTCACTTCCTGCTCTCTGTCTAATCAGAAATGAAGATTATGGTCGTAAGCAGAGAAGCCTGTGTGCACTCAGAGCAGATAAAAGCTCTCATCTCATGGCCAAGATAAAAAAAAAAAAATAAATGAAAGTCTTAAAATTTACCTGACCCTACATATTGAAAGCTAATCTTTGTAGTAAGAAAACCCCTTTAAAGCCCAGTCACAAGATAGAGGATTCCATGAGGAGTATAGTGGGCCATGTATGTATGCAGCATTTACTTTTTTAGGTCTATGAGAAGTTAGAGAAGCAGCCAAGATGATGTCAAGCACATGGACAGTGCCACTATTAAGAATACCTGTTCTTTGATGTGAAGAATGGATCCCAAAATGTACCCCCTGGCTGACACCTTTAAAGGGATGTCTCACTACAAAGAATAGCTTTCAACATGTAGGGGAAGGTAAATCAAGACTTGTTCCAAATACATCCATCTTTTGATCTGACCTTGGTCATGAGATGAGAGATTTTATCTGCTCTGAGTGCACACAGGTTTCTCCGATTACCGTCCTGCTCTTCCTTCCTGATTAGATAGCGAGCAGGGACTGACGTCACCAGGATGGATGGCAGCTTGGGAACATAGTGTTATCTCTAACAAAGGAGAAAAATTAATTCCGATTGTTTATTTTGAGCTCTGTAGCCCTCTGCACTATAGATTACATCTCCCGCAGTTATATCAGGGCAAATAGAAGAGCTGGGAATATGGAATCAATTTAATTATCACTGCTGTAGAACCACCCACAGTCTGACCAGGAAGAGTGAAGAACTGTGAATCTGAAGCTGCCCGTGGCTCTGTGAAACAGCATGGTGAGGAAACCCCTTTCCATCACAGGAGTTTTTCTTTACGTCACTTTTTTTTTCTTACTGACCTTTCAGTAGCCTTAACTTTTTTTTTTTTTTAATCAACATAGACGTGTAAGTGCTTATTTTTTGTAGGACAAGATGTACTTTTTTATGCTAACATTTACTATGCCATACAACGTACTGAAAAACACACAACCACGTTGTGTGTTAATACTTAATAAAAGCATGTTTTTTTTTATTACTTAAACTTGCATTGCGGCACCATTTTCTGCAACCAATAACTTTTTTATTCTTCCACTGACCGGTGTGAGGACTCTTTTGCAGACTGAACTGTAGTCTTTATTGGTACCAGTTTGGGATAGATGCAATTTTTTAATCACCTTTTATTCTAATTTTTGTAGGACGGATGTGAAAAAAAAAATAAAATAATAATAATTCTAGTTATTTTTTCTATAATGTTCACAATATGAGATAACGTTCTATTAGAATTACCGTATATACTCAAGCACCTAATATAGCTGAGGCACCTAATTTAAAAACAAAACAAAAAAAAAAACACTGGGAAAATTTGTTGACTCGAGTATAAGCCTAGGGAAGGAAATGCAGCAAGTAAGTAAGTGATGCCACTTCATTAACCAAGACAGACAGCCATAGCAGCAACTAGAGGACTTGGTGCCACGATGTATGAAATAATTGTCCCCAGTAATAAGCCAGGTAGGGCTGTCCCCGTAATTAGCTAAGTAGGACTGTTCCAGCAATTAGCCACATTACACACACACAAGTTTCTGCTACATACACACACATATTACACACAGCTCTGCTTAAGCTCATCCAGCAGCGATCACAACCAGTATAGCAGAATCCTGCATACACTGAGCAGCATCACATGACTCCCCCCCCCCCCAACTCCATGTGACATCATCACAGGTCCTGGAAGAGCCAACACTTTCGGGTGAGGCGAGTTGTACTTTGGATACATAAAACTTGTATAACATATACACTCGAGTATAAGCCGAGGGAGGCTTTTTCAGCATAAGAAATGTGCTGAAAAGGATCAGCTTATACTATCAGAAAGGGGAACATCTCTCCTTGAGGAGAGCACCGAATAAACGGCATGTAGAGATTTGTTTTGCCTTTTCGCACTCTACTAAGCATCTGCATATCACAAGGCATTATGGGAAAAGGGCTGAGAAGCCCAAAGTGCGATCTGTTGGATGTAACAAATCCTCAATTTGCTTTTGACCCACCGGGTCTTGAGAAAGCAAAAGAGATATTAGCCAAGCCAGTGTCTCTCATCTACAGACAACGCTGTTTCAGGATTTTTGACCTGGTGGGTCAAAAGCAAAATTGAGGATTTGTTACATCCAACAGAGGGCGCTTTGGGCTTCTCAGCCCCTTTCCCATAATGCCTTATGACAGCTTATACGGTACTCTCTCTTTTTTCTGCGTAACAGCAAAAGGGTGTTTTGAACTTTTAATTTTTAAGGTTTTTTTTGTGAAACTTTTTTTTTTTTTTTTAAATTCTAACTAGTACTTTTACCCTTCAGGGATGTTCACACGGCATACGGTTTTGGGTACGTTTTATGTCCCGAAAAACAGACCCCACGTTCAGATGATACGTGTTTTACACACGTCTTTCAGATGTGTTTAACGGATCCGATCAAAAGAACTGTCATAGCAATTCTTGATCTGTTTTACGCATCAGGCGCCCTATTTAAAACTATAGGGTGCATTTCTGCTGCACAGAAAACGTATCCCTACGCACTTTGGGGACGTGTTTTGATATGTTTTACGCAGCACTTTTGAAACGTATTGAAAAATGCTGTGTGCACATACCCTTAGAATATTTGACCACTAAGGCTATGTTCAGATGGCGTAATTGTGGGGCGTACAGTATGCCGCGAAATTAGTCACGCTGATTGGCGCTTACTCCCGCGACGTGGGTGGTGGGGGGGGGGAGCCCACCGGCCCCATAAACTGTCATTACTCGCGGCACGTATTCGGCGCAAGTAATTGACACGTCACTTATCTCCCCGCGCGTACAATAAGATCATATTGTACGCCCGGGGAGAGGAGGCGTAATCCATAGCTCTCTATGAGAACTGTGTATTACCGTAATTTCGCCGCACATCTCGCTCGTATTAGAGCGCAAATACGTGGCGAAATACGCGCCAAAATTTGACCGTGTGAACATAACCTAAGGGGCTTGATCACTTCTATAGTGTTCTGCAATAGTTCTAGAACTCAGAACAGTGTACAATAGTGGCTCACCAATGGCAGAGTGTAGTAAGACAGCAGCCATTGAGGCCTTCATTAAAGGAGTTGTCTCACTACATTGATTCATCTCACCCGAGTCCTGTTTTCTTGGTTTCTTTTCGAATTCAGGGGCATTTACTGGCTTCTACTAGGCGGCAGAAGAAGCCAGGTCTGTAGCTATAGCGACCAGTGCTGGCAGCCTATCAGGAGAGACCGAACAGGACTGTAGCTATAGCAACATGAGGAGCTGATGCAGCCCATGCAAGAGGGGATATCTCGGAGTAGGTAGGACACTGTTAATGGACACATATTGCAAAGTGACTTGTTTTTGCAAGATCTTTAACGTAAAAAAGCAGTAATCCTTGTAGTGAGACAACCCCTTTAAGATCCCGGCTGGCATGACCATTGGTCGGCACCCTGCGATCTCTGCTCCATACTCCCTGAACACCACCATTCCTTTAATATACGTGAGGGGTTAATGATATTTTAGGTGTCGTTATTCCTGTTCTTAAACACAGAGCGGCGTCCCAGTTACTAAGGAATTATTACATTACTATCATCCAGTAAATCTAGTCTTGAGGACGATAAAATGAACAGAGCAGCCGCTCCCTTCAAAGAACAGCAAACGCGGTTTTTGTATAGCAGAAAAAAAAAGGTGAGAGTATAAACAGAGGGGTCTTGTACAGTGAAGGACGCCCGGACCCCCGGAGACATGGAGCACTGTTTATACTCATGGACGGTGAATGTTTAATCTGTTTCATGTTAAAGACGCAACATCAGATTGTCCAAGTGTCTTCTGAGAGGGTAAGAATTCAGCTGCATTAAAGGGACATTAAAGGGGTTGTCTCGCTACAAAGAATAGCTTTCAAATTGTAGGGAACACAAAATAAAGACATTTTCCAAATAAATTGCTTTGTTCCTCTGTTTTCCCTAAGGAGATACAAGTGAATTTACGACCTCCCTGGCTGTTTCAGTTCCCTCAGTAACCGACCTGTAAACAATTCTCCCTCTGCTGTTTGTTCTATGAGATAGCAGTGAGTGATGTCATCACACAGGTCCCAGCAGTGTCCTTGCTGCTGAGCAGTAAAAAGCTTGATTTATGTAAAATAAACAGCACTGTAATTAGGGCTTTTGTTTGAGGGATCAGATAAGAAGTCCTGTTAGTAGTTTGAGAAGCTAATCTGATCTAATTAGCAACTGAAAGCACAGCACAGCATGGAGCTGTACAAGCACAAGCTGTATGCAAATTAGTCAGTCTGAACCAGGAAGTGGCAGAGTATTTCATTCATGCATCCTTTGAAACTCTGTAGGGAGACAACTCCTTTAAAGGGATGCATCATCAGAAGAGAACCGAGTGTTTAACTCATGCTTTAAGAATTTTTGGTTGTGTTTTTATTAAATTTTCCATATCACTACCAATGCAATCCTAAATTTTTCATTTTGGCCACTCAGCCTAACAATAGCCTGCTGAAAAGTTCTCTATACAGAACAGAGTCAGTCTCCTCATTATCAGCACAGGCAGGATTACACTGAAAGGTGACACCAATGTGTATAGAGAACACAGGATCCACCAGTCACAATAGGAGATGTCACAGCTGCCCCTCCCTGCACACTGACTTCTTCCCAGGTCACAGAGCACAGAAAACTCTCCTATAGAAGTCAATGGGTCTGTGCCTGTTCATAGGCTCCTATGTCCATGAAGCTGCTGTAAAGCAGCTCTCTAAATGCTGTTAAAAGCAGCCCAGACAAGATGGCTGCCCCCATAATCATATGCAGGCAGTCCCCAGGTTATGAACGGGATAGTGACTGTAGGTTTGTTCTTACGTTGAATTTATACGCAAGTCGGAACAGGTAGATTTATTAAAGGGGTTTTGCCATGAAGTAAAATTGACGTGGGAAGCTTGCAAATTAAATAGCAAACATTTTCACCATTCATCATTATTAAAAATTCTGGACCGCTTTTGTCTTAGCTGCTCCTTTAGTGATCCATTGTTTACAGCTCGTCTCCAGGGGATACGACCAGGGCTGAGAGCTCCTCAGTCCTGGCCGCACATGCTCAGACATCACCTCTCCTCTCAGGCAGCTACTGAGTGTTCAAACCCCAGGTGCTGTCACTCTACTCCCGTCCTCTGTACTCCTTAGTAATTAGTCAAATAGTGCAAATAAATTAGAAAAGAAACATCAATGAGGTCTGTGCATTGATAAAGAGAAATAAAATCCACAGGTTTGGTTCCTGCAGGGATTTGAACCTAGGACCCTTGTGTCTGGAGGCAAAAGCTTTACCTCTCAGCTACTCACAATGCTTTATATAAACAGACCGTTATTTGTCTCCAGAGAGGAAAGGCCTGGTGATGTCATCCTGCTGGTTCACATGATCTGCAATTCAAACAAAATCACACACGCCCCCTTCTGAGCACACAGAGCTGAATGCAGGAGGTATGAGATGAGATCGTGGCAAAACCCCTTTAAATGTAACTCCAGCACAAAAGGTCTTTTTAGTTTTGGATAGCGCAGGGAAGGGTTTTTACATCTGTCTTGCTGTCTGTGCCCCTGTTAAGAAAATTTCACCTCATGTGTTGCCGTGGCATGCTGGAACTTGTTGTTCCCACAGCTACTAACTGCTGTGGGACATGGAACTACAAGTGCCAGCATGCCCCATAAGTCTCCGTTTGTAACTAGGGGACAGACGTAAGTCGGAACGGTTTAAGTCGGGGAGTGCCTGCACAGACAACAGAATTTAAAGAAGTATAGAAGTATATATAGATTCCCTTTAAGGGTAAATTCACACAGAGTCAATGCTTAAAATCCAGCCAGTAAGCTCAGATTTTGGATGTGGACTTGGCATCGATTTCAGGGGCAGATTTCTACTTTGCTTGGCTTCAGCTCCTTTAGAATGGACGTCAGTTCTTTTTCAGCGCTGAAAAGAAATCCGCACCAAGGAAGATCAGTGTTGTGTGCGCTGCGCTGCGGATTTTCCATTAGAAACAATGGGAATCCGATTCGGACACCGATTGTGATGCAGATTTAGCGCTAAGTCCACCTCAGAATCCGCGTCCAAATCCGTCGTGTGAACATACTCTAGGTAAAAAATATCGGCTGCTCTGCAATGGATAGACGATCACTAGGCAGAGACTGACACCGAGCATGTGTGTCCACCAGAACTCCGCCCATAATATGGACAGGCACATTGCTATACACTGAACACCAGGGGGGCCCCATACCATGCTCATAAATATAACAGATTACTGAATCATTTAACAGCCTGTAAATGGCAAACCTTAATGAACATGATCTGTACGGTAATGATAGACAACCCCTTTAAGTGATCCATCGTTTGCATTTACTACCAGCAAGTTAAAAGGAACCTCTGACCTGTAAGATGTGTAGGGCGAATACACTTCCCGTGGAGCGAACTCCAGGATCTCTTTGGTGGGACGCACACGGGGATCGGGATACGGCTTGACGTGACGCAGTTCAGGAGATAAGCAAAACTGGGGGGTCTCAGGAGCCGGGGAGACGTCAATCTTGAGCTGAGCTACGAACAGAATATTCCTAAAATTACTACATAGGACTATAGAAGGTTTGCCTTGTTGGATGGAAATTCTAGAACACGACAAGATTCCGTGACGGGCTTAGATACAGCAGCATAGTAGACAGTATCTCACATAATAAGCTTAGATACAGCAGCTCAGCAACAGTATCATGAAGGAAAGCTTAGATACAGCAGCTCAGCAGACCGGATTACATGTAATAAACTGAGATACAGCAGCTCAGCAGACCGGATTGCATGTAATAAGCTGAGATACAGCAGCTCAGCAGACCGGATTGCATGTAATAAGCTTAGATACAGCAGCTCAGCAGACCGGATTGCATGTAATAATTGAGTACAGCAGCTCGCAGGGCCGGAAATTCATGTAAATAAGCTGAGATACAGAGCTAAGCAGACCGGATGATGTAATAAGCTTAGATACAGCAGCTCAGCAGACCGGATTGCATGTAATAAGCTTAGATACAGCAGCTCAGCAGACCGGATTGCATGTAATAAGCTTAGATACAGCAGCTCAGCAGACCGGATTGCATGTAATAAACTTAGATGCAGCAGCTCAGCAGACCGGATTGCATGTAATAAGCTTAGATGCAGCAGCTCAGCAGACAGGATTGCATGTAATAAGCTTAGATACAGCAGCTCAGCAGAATGGATCATAATAAGTTTAAAAGGATCACGCCCCCAGTTTCAGGCGGGCCCGGTTACAGAAAAAGCTTTTTAGTTTTAACCAGCTGAGGCCTCAGAGGACAGGATAGGGATGTAAAAGCTTGGATTACACAGCTCAAAGAATTAAAAAGAAATCTTTCAGATAACACACGTAGAGGACGGACCATGGAATGTTAGAGCAGCGGAGTTGCGGAACCGGTTACTTGTAAAAAAAAGGAAAAAAATGGAACCCAAAATGCTATGGAAAAGAAAGATTTGGTAAATTTTTATTAAAAGTTTTTTATTCTATAAAAGGGCCCCATTAACGCGAAGACAAATTAAAGAAAAATACATAAAATAAACGGTTTCCTTAAAGGCTTATAAAAGTAGATTACACAAAAGTTAGATACAGCGCTGAGCGGGACAGTTCAACAAAAGTTAGATACAGCAGCTGAGCAGACAGTTCTACACACAAGCTTAGATACAGCAGCTGAGCAGACAATTCTACACACAAGCTTAGATACAGCAGCTGAGCAGACAGTTCTACACACAAGCTTAGATACAGCAGCTGAGCAGACAGTTCTACACACAAGCTTAGATACAGCAGCTGAGCAGACAGTTCTACACAAAAGCTTAGATACAGAGCGAGCAGACAGTTCTCCCCAAAGCTTATTTTCAAGGCTGAGCAACCCAGTTCTAACCCCAAGCTTGATACAGCGCGAGCAGTAGTTTCACCACAAACTGTACTCTTATCAGCGGGGTATCTAACTCACCATGTGTGAAAAAGTCGCTCAGCTGGTGTCTCTCCATGATAAGCTTTTGAAAAGTAAAGCGAACACAGAGGGGCGCTTTTGGGTTTGAAAGTCGTTAACATTTAAAAAAGAAAAAACCCTTTTTTAAAGGGGGGTCACCTGGGGTAGTTTTTCTTTAGTAAAAGGGGCTTAAAACCTCTATGCGTGTGGTGGTCGGAGCCAGGTTTCCTTTTCTAAAGCCGATGGGCAGCAGCAAAGATCATCATTCGTTTTCCCCTTTTCTTGCCCAAATCGGGCTCCCCGGGGGTCTTGTTGTCCTAGGGAGCGCCTCTCCCAAATGATTGGGGGAATTTCCCCCATAGACTTAAAGGGGGGTTCAAGTGTAAAGAAAAAAGCTCACGGTTGTAAATGGAGGAAAAATGTATCCACCAAATAAAATTTGTTGATTTTTTATATTGTCCCGCCCATTTTATGATTGATTGGTTCTGTCCCATGTTTTAATGATGTAACCGTTTTTATCATTGGTTTGTGTTTTAACCATAATGATACTTTTCCCGTTTTTTTTTTAACACTTTATCTGAGGAAGCGCCGGTACGGGCGTGAAAGGGCGTTGGGGGTGTTTTTATTTGGTTAAAAAAGGGTTTAAACCCCCTTTTTTGGGAATTTTTATGGAATTAAAAGCCTTTTTTTAAACCCCCTTAAAATTCGTCGGCTGGTGGGGGTTTCGCTCGCCCTACAGCGACGTCTTTTGGCGCCCGTTTGCAGACATCGGGGGTCTGCGGTTTCGGGCCCCGGGGCAGTTTGCGCCGAGATCGGGCCGGGTGCTACACACCCCGGGACCCCAGAGCTTCTTTGCAGGCCCCGGGGAAAAGCAGTGGAAACTCCCCCAACCCCGGATGTTTTTAACCCTTTGAATGCGGCGGAAAAAGACCCGCGCGCAAAGGGTTTCCCTGCTCTGTGGGGTGATCAAAAACCCAGTGCCCCAGACGGGCCCCGGGGGGAAAGGGGCCCCTGCACAGTCAGCCCCTGGGGACCTACAGGGCCCCCAGGATGTGTGTAACAAACCAGTGCCCGGGGGAAAAGATTTGAAATAATGAAAATAATGAAAATTTATAAGGTTTTTGCATATATGAATTTGCTAATCATTCCCCAAATGTAAAAAAATTTTTATATTTATTATTTTTTATTTTTTTTTATATATATATATATATATTTATAATATTTAAAAATATTTATAAACCATACAACACACACATTTTCCCCCCTTATGGGTTTTAAAAAAAAAAAAAAACTTTAAAAAAAAAGTGTAAAAAAATTAGTAAAAAATAAAAAAAAAAAAATAAATTTTTTAATAAAAAAAATAATTGTCCCTATTTTAACCACAAAAAAAAAACCTCAAACAATTAGGTTTTTCACCCCGCCGTTTTTAAGATTTTAAAATTTAAATCTAAAAAAGGGTTTTAAAGTGTGAAATGTAATGGTGTAAAAAAAAAAAATATAAATAAAAAAAAAAAAATTAAAAAAAAATGTAAAAAAAAAAAATTCTCCCAATTTTTTATAAGTGAACTTAAAAAAATTCCCCCATAAAGTAAATCTCTGTCTGGAACGAGGCCTTTTTAAAACTGGTCTTTTAAAAAAATATAAAAAAGTTACAACTGTTGAAACGCAAGGAGGCAAAAACTAAAAAAAAAAAAATTTTCATTTACTACTTTTCAGGTCCGGGGCTTAAGGGGTTAAACACCATTTTCGGCCTCAAGGAGAGTTTTTTTTTTTTCCTGAAACACGGAACTGGATCCACATTTTTTTCCCCCGTTTGTCTTCACATGATATGCTTAGATACTCCAGCTGAGAAGACCGTATCCCGTTCATTAAGCTTAGATACACCTGCTCAGTGGGACCATGAAGCCCAAAGGGGGTTCACAAAGAACAAATAAAATAAAATGAGGAAAAAATTTTAACCCCCGCGTGCCCCTTACCCGTAAATGGCCCCCAGTCTCCGTAACACAGAGGAGGGCCCCCTTTTTAAAATTCCCAAAAAACTTTTGAGTTCTTTCATCCCCTTCAGCGTGGTCTCCTTCTGTGATTTAGTGGGAGGGACGGGGGTGAGTTTAGTTGTCTGTGCCCCCCCCCCCCCCCAACCCCCCCCCCCCCCCCCGAGCCTTCCCACTATTTACTATAAGCATGCGTTTTCCCCTTTAATGAAAAAACCTGTCACCTTAAAAAAGGCCATTTGATCTCCCGGGCACATTTTTTGGATTTAGGACAAGCGAGCGGGACTTTTAGTTTTTGGGAGGAAAATTTAAAATATAACCTGATTTTATTCAT